>JAHHUM010000240.1:0-41005 GCA_036173005.1 Crenichthys baileyi
CAGCAAGTCTCCCACTCGTAGGTAGGTTAGAGGTTAATGCCTTAAGTCTCTAGCCTGCATGCCAAATGTGCTTGTGATATACAGTATACTGGCTGCCAGACTTCCTCTACTGTGTGTGACAAAAGAAGAAATGCAACTGCGTTGCTCATGAGTATTATGGAAAATATGACATGCTATTTTAAAACTATATTAATAAGCACAACAGGTTTTTCTGAAATCTCACAACTTGCAACTAACAGCAGATTTAACAAATCCTAATATATGAAAAAGAGAGAGGCTATGTTACCATACCGCAGCACTTTATAAAACCCTTTATATGAGTGCTGCAAAATAAAACCAAACATAAAAAAACATGGGCCAGAGAATAGCAGGTACACAAACACTTAATATGCTGATACAAGTTGAAAGTGTACCTCTGTTCCCTGTAAAAGACTGGTGACCTGTACAGTGTTACACCTGCTGGGAAGGGATCCTTCTCCACCTGCAACACTAACCACACTAGACCGTCTTACCGTTTGTTTAGTCACACTTTGACTCAGAGAAAGCCGTATCAGTGTCTCTATTTAAAATAAGAGGTTGATGTGTTTTATGTCTCAGGACAACTATCAACACTATTATTCCATCAAAGCATACAAACGATGCATATTTACAGTACATAGAAGATTAACTTAATCTTTCATGTCTTTACCCTGATAAGCAGGAGTCAGAGACAAATCAAAACATACTTTTTAATGTAATCTTTTTCCTTATGATATGTGTATATGTATATTATATTATGCTGTATAAACTAATTTCTAATCTGTTGTTTTGTTAAAACATTTTCATAGTCATTTTGAAGTAACCCACTAATTTGTTAGTTCTTTCTGAGGCTCTGAATTTGACATATTGCTGTTATTTGGTTCTTTTGTCCACATAAGAACCACATAACACTAGATAATAATTAACACTAAGTGGTTTCTGTTATGAGACACTTGTTTTCTTCTTAAACCCCCATACACCAGATTAGGACATCTCTATGGTCTCCATGACCTCCACAACCATTCAAAACATCTTTGGATGGTCTCAGATATGGAAAATCAGTGTGAAGACATGCATGGCCTCTTTCTTGCCTATCCCATCACACTTATACCACCACAAGTAAAACATTTTCACTGGGGTGTTTCTTAATAATTTGCTAATTTCCCTATAAAAATGGGAGGTTTCTGAGCCTGCAGCATCGGTTTTAGCCGTACTGTGCCAGAAAAAAACACCACCAGTTTTTTTTTTATTAATAGAGTGCTGTACACCGCTGTGCATGCCATTTTGTGCAAAATCCAGTTTTTACTAATCATTTTGAGTTGATCACTTCTTGGCTCTGAAATATTTTTTTTTACACGATGGGTTGCAGCTATTGTATAATTATAGTAAAGAATGTATGAGCCACTGCTCATGCTTTTTTCATTTCCTCCTCCTCCTGATCCTTCCTCTCAAATAGGGCTTTCAATAATCTCCCAACAACTATGTGGGCTATTTGGAGGTGAGTGTGCCTTTTCCCACCAGGGAGTCCATGCAAAGGGCAGCAAATACTGATCTCTATGTGCTACTGGCCTAAGCATAGCTTCAGATGCTTATAGAACAAGGATTTTTTTTTTGTTTCTACTGCTTTTTGATATCCTTTTAGCTGGCATCAGAGTTTCAGGACACTTTGCATATAGCAGCCAAAGCGCAATGAGTTGCAAAAAATGGGAATACTTTGAATGCTGCCAGCCAGATGTGGTGACCTTACATGAGATGCTTTACCTGATTTTTAAAGTCATGTTTTATTGTTAGCCTGATGTTAAGGTCACCTAAAGAAAAAGGGACACAAGAAGAAATTGTGCAAGATTATTTTTACACAAGCAAAATCACAATACAGTAAACTAAACAATATAGTTTTAGCCTGTATAGGAGGAAAAACGGCTGACCTTACAGCTGTGCTGCTTCTGCAGTATGCAACAAGTTAAAACAACTGGAAGGTGCATGGCAATCTGAAATGACAACATAGCATCTAGTGCAACAGGTATCCATAAACTAAGTCCTGGAGTAGGGTTAGTATGCCAAAAAACCCTGAGCATTCTCATTGGGTAGCTGTGGCACCACTCATCTCATGCCATTCTGGCCCTCCTATTTAATGTGTAAATCACTGGAAAAGTCTATCTGCTCTCCTTCCGCTGATTTATATACAGTGATGACACATGTCAGTTGCTGTAAGTAGATACACATCTTATAGACCTTTGGAAATTACATCCACTTCATCATCTCAGATTTCAAGCAATGTCTGTTTGTTTGTTTTCTGAGAAGTTTACAGATGCATCTTTGATAGCAAGAAAGTATTAAGTCTTGGACATGTCCTAGCTCTGTCCCAAGAACCTCTTAGGAGACATGTTTGACCTTGATTGGAAATGTTAGTGCTAATGACTCTCTCAAAAGGTCATGTTTGGATAGAAAACCAATGCCAATAGCATTTCATAATTTCAGTGCTTCAGTCCTGGCCACGCAAAATTGGGAAAAAACTGATTTCAGCGAAGTTTTTGTAGAGGTTAGACCTACTAGCTGATGAAGAAACATTAGCTGAAGCCCCTGAAATTAATCACCAAAGGCATCTGAAGGACACACCACTCCTGTTTAGATGAATACATCTTCCTAATTTAGACCAAAAGAAGACCTCTATTGTGATGGAAGGCCTGATGAGGTTAAACGTCTCTGCCTCCTCCTACTGAGTCTCTGTCTGCTGCAGACAAATTGTTGTAAAAACTGGAAGGGACAGTCTGAGAAGGAGAAGAATGATGAAAACTGTGGAAAAAGCAAAACAAAAAACCCCTCTTGGAACCTTCTAGTTCTAATCTGTTAAGAATTGTCTTCCTCCCCACTAGCTATGTTGGTATTTACCTCCGTTTGTAAAAATGTGGTGCAATGGAAGAGCAATAGGGTCATTAAGGATTTTGTTTTTTTCCAATAGGAACACACATAACATTAATCTCACTTTTGTTCCCAAGCTTAGCTCAGCTGTGATCATTTGATCTTTTAGGTGATAAGAATATAGAACATGTACTCTATTGGATTGACATTTGGAGGTCACTTGTTGGGACCTGCTGACATTTCTTTAAGCTATTTGCAGCCACAAGATGCTTAAATGTTAAAACAAGCTGCAGTGGTGAGAGGTGGAAAGATGAATCATATTAGCATTATCAGGTAGGTACCTGTAGGTTCAGTAGTTTCCTTATGATTGGTTGTTAGATTCTGATAAAAGTAAGCTAAGAAAGTCTGAATCTGTTTCCCTAGAAAATAATAATGACTTGGTTTAACAAATAATTGCTTGGCAGACTTTTGTAAATTACGAAACGAGTTTTACTAAAATTAATGTCAGTCACATTCTATCATAAGCCATCAATCTGTGCACACACTTCTCATCCCTGAGCAGAGTAAAGCATGTATGGAAAATAAATGACTGATTATGATTTTTTTGTCTGACCTCTGAATGTAAATACTTACTACTTTATAAACACATTATGAAAATCTAACTTATTGTCTTTAAATTTCTGCAACACATATTTACTCTCTACTAAATTGAAAATTCTTCACAACATTGCTATGTAAAGGGGGTGTGAGCTCATGACAGAACAATTTGTCCTTAACATCAATACAGCATCCTCGTAAGATGAGATGTGACGATAGAGGTGGAAGTCATGCCAGCAAACCATGCTCCGTCTGTAAATCAGCGTTTCTGTCCTGATCACCAGTCTGCCCACCTCCTCCTGTATTGCACATAAATAATGTGTGGAATAGCCCTGATGCATTATTTTATGAACGGATGTGTTTATTTAAGGACTGGGACTTTTCCACTGTAATTTAGGTTTATTTACTAAAACAAAAAGACACACATACACACACACCCTCCATTTCTAGGCGGTCAAATTTTATACATATGTTACTTAAAGTAACCTTTACTGAGTAAATGTCATATGTCCGAATGTTTGATCGTGGAGAGTGCTATCTATCAAATAGTAGCATAAAGTGATGAGAGCAGCATTGTTTTATGGTGGTGTTATATTATTAAACAACGCTGGATTACACCACTGTTGGTAAAGTTGAATAGGGTTTTTGACAGTAAACCTTATAGCTGATAATTTATTAATTATTACTGCTGAACATGAACTTTTCAAACCTAAAGGCAGAAAATATCTATGGTGACAAGAGACATCATGATAAGGTGAGAGGACAAAGTCAAACATGCAAGCACACCCTGTCAGTGTCGCCTTGTCTTGAGACGACATGTGTTGTGAATTGGCGCTATATGAATAAACTGAATTGAATTGAATTGAATGTCAGTAGAGATGTGGCAAGGAAAAATATACAAAAATGAAAAGATTCAAAAAATAAAGGGTTCCTTCCTAAATATGAAGATTAAAATACAACCAGAACCGAGTATTGTCAGGTACAGTAGGACAGAGTAGGAGCATCATTTTTCAGGAAGAGTTCTGCAGGGCAAGGTACATAATAAATGAATAAATATAAAACTACAAGTCAGAACCCGGTTCTGTAACATATAGAAATATTGATCTTTTTCCAAAACATAGTTGCATAGTTTAAAAGAGTCGGTCGTGGCAGATGGCCGCTCACACCAAGCCTGGTTCTGCTGGAGGTTTCTTCGTTTTAAAAGCGAGTTTTTCCTCTCCACTGTCGCTACATGCATGCTTAGTATGAGGGACTGCTGCAAAGTCAACGCCAGTGACTGTCCACTGTCTTTACATGCTCATCCAGGAGGAGTGCTGCAAGTCACTGACTCGATGCAATCTGCTAGGTTTCATTAGATGGAAAAGCTTTTTAACCAATTAAAATAAATAACTGAATCTGACTGCACTGTTTGATAAGTAGGATTAATTGTAATGTATGTACCTGACTGAAATCTGTATGATTTGATTCAATTGACTTTGTGAAGTGTCTTGAGATGACATGTCTCAGAATTGGCCCTATATAAATAAAACTGAACTGAAATTTAATTGAAGAGACTATCAAGTTTAAAGCAGCTGGTTTACTTGCAGCAAGATGTTTATCTGGTTCTTTATGGTTAGAAGAACCACCGCATGAAAGCATGACCACAACATTTTAGTTTCCACTAATGAAGGTAAAATTGCTGCACATCATGATACAAATCGTTTACGTAAGTTATTAATTCAATCATCAAACATTATTGGAAATGAAAATGTTGATTATTGTCATAAATATTGCTATTGGTAAAGGTGTGATTTATTGAGATTATTCATTATGAAATCTATAATTATAGAAAATATTTTTTTAATCTTGTCCTACCACTAGTATTTAGTTTTTTTACACTTGGTTTGTAATCCAACCCAAAATTGTGACCTGATGTAATAAATAAATTACTCGTTTCTTTATGATAGGAATTCACGCAGACATCTCTGAAAAAACAAAACAAGGTAGAAGAAGTATATATTTTGATAAAAGCAACAAAACAATTATTTAAATAATTTATTCTTAGAAATGGCACCTCAAAAATTATTTATACCCTTCTCAATAATGAATCAGAAATAAAAAATGTTTTTTGGCATTACAGTAATGAAATCTATTTTATAATTGTTGTCCAGCTTTTAGGCCACAATAAAAGGCCATTCTAGAATGTGCGGTTGTATCACACAGCACAATGCCACGGATGTCAAAAGTTTAAAAGAGGCGTGCAAGATTGTCTGACACCAGCCACCCGGACAGCTGTTGCAACAATCAATTTGCATAACCAAAGAATTTCTACACAAAGTGTCAGAAACCAACTCAGGAATGCCTATCTGCAAGCTCGTCGTCCTCATCGGGGGCTCGACCTGACTCCTTCATCGTCGTAACTGACTTGAGTGGGCAAATGCTCACATTCGATTCCTTCTGGCACTTTTGAGAGTTGTTCTCTTTACAGATGAATCCTAGTTTTCACTGTACAGGGCAGATGTCAGACAGCGTGTATGACGCTGTGTAGGTGAGCGGTGTGCTGATGTCAGTGTTATGAATCGAGTGGCCCATGGTGGAGGTGGGGTTATGGTACAAGCAGGAATATGTTATTGATAACGAACACAGGTGCATTTTATTGATGGCATTTTGAATGCACAGAGATACTGTGATGATATCCTGAGGCCCATCACCTCAGGTTGTAGCATGATCATGCATAGCCCAATGTTGCAAGGATCTGTATACAATTCCTGGAAGCTGAAAACATCCCATTTCTTGCATGGCCAGCATACTCAGCGGACATATCACCCTGGATTGGTGTTTTCGACAACGTGTTCCAGTTCCTGCCAATACCCAGTACTTAAAACAGCCATTAAAGAGGAGTGGACCACAGGCCACAGTCAACAACCTGATCAACTCTATGTGAAGAACATGAGTTGCACTGCATGAGGCAAATGGTGGTCACATCTGATACTGACTGTTTTTTTGTTAAGCTCATGAAAGCTGGAAGCAACAATGGCTTTCAAAAATCTGGCACCGTCTGCTTGTCAGAGTCAGTATATATTAGGGAAGACACAGGTGCTTGGAATGCCACAGATTGCACTGCACTGCAGCAGTCACCCGAGTCGGGGCTCCACGAAGGGCTTGACCTGAGAAACGTGGAACGTGGGCTGAATCCTCATGGAATTGGGCAATCTCAGCCGTACAGAGACAGGGTTGATGATCTTGGAGATAGGGAAAGGTCCAACAAATCGGGGTGCCAACTTCCAGGACTCTATCCGTAACGGTAGGTCTTTGGCGGAGAGCCAAACTTTCTGCCCCACCTGGTACTTAGGGGCAGGGTTCCGTCTCCGGTTGGCCGTTCTTGACTGAACCAGTGACATTCTGATCATTGACCTCCTGGCCTTTCTCCATATTATTTGGCATCTTAAGGCAGCTGCTTGGGCAGACGGAACATTAGCCTCTTTCTTCTGTACGGAAAACATGGGTGGCTGGAAACCAAACACAACATGGAAAGGGGACAAACCAGTGGCACTTGACTGCAAAGAGTTCATGGCGTATTCAACCCAGGGTAAATTTTGTGACCACTTGGTCAGGTCTGACTCACATAAAATGCGAAGTTTGGTTTCCACTTCTTGGTGGCTCTCTCATTTTGGGCCATCAGATTGAGGATGAAACCCTGAAGAGAGACTAACAGAAATTCCCAAAAAAAGAACAGAACTCCTTCCAAAAATTGTGACACAAACTGGGGTCCTCTATCGGAAAAACAATGTCAGTAGGTAATTCCATGGAGCCTGAAAAACTTCTCTGGTCAATATCTCACCCCATCTCCTTTGCAGACGGGAGCTTTCTCAGGGCACCAGATGAACCATCTTGGAAAATCTGTCAATTATCGTCAGTAGAACAGAGTGACCTTTTGACATCGGAAAACCCTGTTCCCAAAGTCCATAGAAAATGTGTGACCTGGGCGAGGGGGAATGGGCAATGGGTGCAGCAACCCTGCAGGGGGCAACGAGAAGACTTGGCTTGACAACACTGAGTGCATGCAGAAAACATAGTTTTTTGACATCCTTCACAAGCGATGGCCACCAAAACTGAGCTTGTACAGTCTGAATCGTTCTACTGATTCCAGGATGACAAACGAGACGAGAGCAATGACAAGACTCCAGTACCTTTGGCACAAGGCGTTCGGGAACAAAACAGCGGTCCGGTGGGCATGATGGTGGGATAGGCAGATCCCTGATGGCCTCCTGGACCTCCCTTTCCACCTCAACTCGGGACACAGACAACCTGACGGCCTCAGGAAGGATAAACTCCTCTTCACCTGCAGACTGAGATTCTGCGGGCTCTTGAATCCGGTATAGGGTGTCAGGTTTGCCATTTTTACTCCCTGGCCTGTAAGACAGGGAGAAATTAAAATGACCAAAAAACAGAGCCCATCTTGCCTGCCTGGGGTTCAGCCGTTTTGCTGATTTCAGGTACTTCAAATTCTTATGGTCAGTCCACACCATAAATGGCTCCTTAGTCCCTTCCAGCCAATGTCTCCACTCCGTCAATGCCAACTTGACGGCCAGCAACTCTCTGTCTCCCACACCTTAATTCCGCTCAGCCTGTGACAGAGTCCTTGAGAAGAAGGCACATGGGTGAACACGATCATCCTCACCTCTCTGGCTTAACACGGCTCCAACCCCAGTGCTTGAGGCAGCCACCTCCACGATAAACTGTCTTTCTGGGTCAGGAGACCGTAGCACTGGAGCTGACATGAAGAGTTTCTGTTGAAGGCCTTCTCTACATCCTTATTCCATACAAATCTTGTCTTGGAAGAGGTAAGAGCGTTCAGGGGAGTAGCAACCAGGCTGTAATTTCTAATAAACCTCGTATAAAAGTTTGCGAATCCAGAAATCTCTGAAGCTGCTTACGATCAGTGGGGGACAGGCCATTCCAACACGGCCCTTACTTTAGAGGGATCGACAATCACTTGACCGGGGGAAATGATGAAGCCCAAAAAGGATGTAGTAGTGGTTTTGAACTCACATTTCTCTGCCTTGACGAACAACTGGTTTTGCAGAAGACGCAGGAGAACAGCTCTGACATGTTTCCTGTGGGTATCCAGATCTTGAGAATAGATTAATATGTCATCAAGGTAGACAAACACAAATTGACCCACCATGTCTCTTAGAACGTCATTGACCAATGACTGAAACACTGCAGGAGCGTTAGTAAGTCCAAATGGCATGACCTTGTATTCATAATGGCCCGTAGGCGTGTTAAAAGCCATCTTCCACTCATCCCTTCTCTGATTCGGCCCAGATGATAAGTATTCCTAGATCCAGCTTAAAATATCTTGGCTCCCTGGATCTGATCAAAAGCTGTGATCATGAGTGGTAAGGGGTATCTATTTTAACTGTTATCTCATGAAGGGGCCTCTATAATCAATGCATGGTCTCAACGAACCATCCTTTTTCCCCACAAAAAGAAACCAGCACCTGCAGGAGAGGAAGAAGTTTGAATTTGTCCTGCCTTTAATGCCTCATCAACATATTTCTTCATGGCCCTGTGCTCTGGACCAGACAACGAGTAAAGCCTGCCTTTGGGGGGGTGAAGTGCCAGGAAGCAAATCAATAGCACAATCATATGGTCTGTGGGGTGGCAGAGCTATGGCCTTGATCTTATTAAACACTTCCTTTAAGTCATGGTATTCTTGCGGTACCTTGGATAAATCCGGGTATGTTTCCTCGACATCATTCTCCACGCTGACCTCCATAGCAGCAGACAAAAGGCAGGCAGCAGAACATGACTCAGACCAACCCAGAATCTCTTTCTTCTTCCAGTCAAGTGAGGGTTGTTTCTGCAACCAGGGGGCCCTAAGACTACAGGAAGTTCAGGGTGAATTAATGATCATGAAAGTTACTTTTTCTTGATGATTACCTCCAACTTTAAAGGTAATCTCCTCCGTCCTGAGGTGTGAATTGTTCATGCTGTGACCATCCAATGCTAGCACGTTTCGCGTGTCAGCTGACGGAATGAGTTTTATGCTGTTCTTATTTGCGAATGTTTCGTCCATGAATTCAGTGTCTGCTCCTGAATCAATAAACACGGCCCCCCGGGAGACAGGAAGAGGTTTGAAAACTAGCACCCAAACAAGAAGGAGGAGGCAGTTAACTGGCTTCGGCTCAGTAGAGACCTCCCTTCCTCTGCTGAGCCTGTCCTTTTAATGGACATCTGAGTGCTAAATGTCCTTTCTTTCCACAATAAAAACAGAGCTTGAACTTCCTCCGACGATCTTTCTCCTCAGGGGTAATCTTGGTTCTGCTCAACTGCATGGGCTCACAATCATCGTTCTCCTCAGTGAGAGGTGACCAGCTCCTTCTTTCACGCAGGTGTGCTGGACCCTGAAATGAGGGACGACCCAGCTCATGTCGCTTCTCCCTCCTTCTCTCTGCTAGCCGAACATCTATGCGAGCAGCAAGATCCTCGAGCTGTTTCAGGGAGGAGGGGTAGTCATGGGTCGCTAACTCATCCTTGATGTCTGCGTTCAGTCCTTGCATAAATGCATCCATTTGTGCTGCCTCATTCCAACGGCTATCTGCGGCCAGCAAATGAAAGTCAATTATATAGGACGAAACAGGCTGATCACCCTGTTTGAGGGACAGTAAGCCTCTTGCGGCTTCACGACTAGGAAGAACAGGGTTAAAAACTCGAATGAGTTCCTTGGAAAAAGTTTCATAGAAGTTACAAGATGCAGACCTGTTATGCTTTTCAGCAGTCCCCCACTGCTTCGCCCTTCTTGCCAGCAGAGATATAACAAAAGCCACCTTGGAGCGCTCAGTGGGAAAGGATGACAGCTGAAGCTCAAAATGAATCTCACACTGAGTTAGGAAAGCTCGATACTGGTCTGGGTCTCCCCTGAACATCTCAGGCGGAGATAGGCGTGGCTCCCTAACCTCTGCTGTTGTCTGTGTCACTTGGGCATGGTTAATTTGTGACGGTGGCGGCTTGGAGACAGGATTGCCAGAACGTAATGTGGAAATTATTTCCTACATGCCGGAACCCAGCCAGGAAAGGGTCTTATCAACGTGGATGCGCCACTGCTGTGCTGGCGATGGGTCCATTTTTGGCCAGATTTTTCTATTATGAATTAGAAAAAGGTGGACCCAAGATTCAGCCAGACACAGAACTGAAAGATTAAAAAGTTTATTCAGCCACAGGAAAACGTCACTCAGGTTAAACTCCACACAGCTTCCAGGAATCACTGAAGCAGAAAGAAGGATTAGTGACTTGTAGTTTCTCCAAATCTTGCAAGGATCAGAAAAGTCACTAACCTGTTCTTGTCATGGGTTAAACCTGAAACCCAGAGGGGAAACCTCAGTGGGTAGAAGGCAGGGATCTCTACAGCGCAGGTGAGAGAGACAGGTGACTTTTAGCTGAATAATCCAAGGGCTAGGCTGATTCAATAATCCAGGGACAGAAATAGGGTCAATGATCGGAACAAGAGACGTCAGGCAAGGGGCAGGCAGAGGCATAAATCAGATGCAGGAAACAGGGTCAAAACCAAAATCCAAACAGTCCGACAAGGAACAGGCAGAGGCAAAAATCCAAGAGGCAAGGCAAGGTCAAAACAACGATCAGTCAGGAAGGAACGCTGGATATCTACTCACACGATGGCTTTCAAAAATCTGGCACCGTCTGCTTGTCAGAGTCAGTATATATTAGGGAAGACACAGGTGCTTGGAATGCCACAGATTGCACTGCACTGCAGCAGTCACCAGGTGCATCTCATCTGCTGATTGCAGCCAGAGAGACAGAGTAGAGCAGACGTGCCAGAATCATAACAGTACCCCCCCTCTAAGGTCCGGCTCCTGACGGACCACGAGGCTGATCAGGATGGTGACGATGAAACTCACGAATTAGGTCCTTATCAAGGATGAACCTAGTAGGAATCCAAGTCCACTCCTCGGGCCCATAGCCCTCCCAGTCAGCCAGGTATTGCAATCCACGTCCTCTTCGCCTGGACCTGAGAATGCGCCGGACAGTAAACACTGGGCCTCCATCAATGACCCGGGTGGGTGGAGGGGGCCCGGAGTTGGATCTGAGTCGGGGCTCCACGAAGGGCTTGACCTGAGAAACGTGGAACGTGGGGTGAATCCTCATGGAATTGGGCAATCTCAGCCGTACAGAGACAGGGTTGATGATCTTGGAGATAGGGAAAGGTCCAACAAATCGGGGTGCCAACTTCCAGGACTCTATCCGTAACGGTAGGTCTTTGGCGGAGAGCCAAACTTTCTGCCCCACCTGGTACTTAGGGGCAGGGTTCCGTCTCCGGTTGGCCGTTCTTGACTGAACCAGTGACATTCTGATCATTGACCTCCTGGCCTTTCTCCATATTCTTTGGCATCTTAAGGCAGCTGCTTGGGCAGACGGAACATTAGCCTCTTTCTCCTGTACGGAAAACATGGGTTTTAGTTTCCTTCTTTGAACAAAGCTTATTCAACCCCACCCCTGCAGCAATGGCATCCAGCAGTTTTATTCAGGCAACACAATGAAAGAACCAGGATCTCTGAAAACAATTGTGGCTGGGAGTTTAGCTTGCACCCCATCTCTGTCACCCACAGCCTGTGGCATTCATGGAGACTAGAAAGCATCTTTGTTTCCAATACATGGTGTCTCCCTCTGGAACTCTGCTTGTAGACTCATTAAATGGTCCCTCTCGGCCAAAACACACTCCACTCAAAAAATCAATACACACCTCTTTTGTATTTTTTACCCTATCTGTGCTGAGTGTGTGTTTTGATGGATTGTGTCTCGCTTTTATGAAGGAAAATGATGAGGACTATTACATTAGACTCTAGCCCCAGGCATAGGTTTTTATTTCCCTGAGGAACACCTGCATTCTTCAAAAACATTGATCAAGATTTTACTGTGGGATAGTAAAGGGGATTGCATGCGTGACGACTGCTTTTATATTCCCGCTGGAACCTCTACTAAACAACAGCTGAGCAGAACTCTCGAGTAGCATTTGGGGAACTGATTGACTCATTTAAAATCTAATCCAGCGAGTAGTTATATCAGAGACTGCTAGAAAATTGTGCTTATTGAATATAAAAACAAGTGCTCATAATACATTTTGCTTCATTTTTTATGTTTTACCTAGAATATGTGTTTTTTTTTGGAGTTAAACAAAACCTGAAAGACACATCAAATTGTTAAAATAAAAAGAAAACAGTCATTATCCTGCACAAAGTAATCTAATTTGATTCATTTTGTGTGATTTCAACCATTCTTCCTGTCTGATCTCTGCAGTGAAGTCAACTAATCACCTCGTCCCTGGTGTTCTTTGCTTTTGTTTCAAAGTAGTGTCATTCCCTAGCAGTTTTTCTGCTATTATCCCCCCTCCCTGCTTCTCTGTCATCTCTCCCAGGAACTGAGCGTCGGAGAGGTGGGAAGAGACAAAAAGAGGGCTTAGAGATGTTCTGTCAAAAATAAAAGCAGGCCAAGAAGGAAGAGGTGGACAGGGAAGGAAGCCATGAAGTAAAAGAGAGGGAACACAAATTGTGAGATTTTAGAAAGAAACATCTATAGAGCCAATTATGAAATAGGAGGGAGAAAGTGAGGAGGAGGATTTAATCCCAGGCTGGATTTGGGTGCTTTTTGTCTGTCTGTGGGGAGAACTGTGTTGTAATTCCCTGCTTCCCATTCAGATTTGGGCAGAATTTTTCCAAAATTTCCTTATAGTCGCAGAAAAACTCTGGGAGTCGAATCCTATGGATATATAATAATACAGTATATGAAAGTCTTCATTCATTCTTCATTCCTTTATGTATTGCTCCTAACAAGCCAAATTGCCTTTCAACCTTTTAAAGTGATCTTATATAATATTTCTTCATGCTTTCTAATATACCCTTCTAAATACTGTATGATGAGGGCTGGTGGTAATTCTGTTGCAGAAGAAGAAAGGGGAAAATAAATCACCTTCTGTGCAGCTGTACTAACAAAAAATTATTTCTAATTGTATGAATTTCTTCTAAAATCGAGTTGCTTTTTAAAATGCAGAATCCAAACTTTTTGATTGCTGTACGACGTTGCTATACTGAGATTTTGTTAAAGCTCTGTTAATTAGATTAAGAATAAAATGAACCTTTCTTCATTTCTTTGCATCATCATGCATCTGTTGTGTTTGTGGTTAAAGAACTGCAAGCTGACAGTAAAACTGGTGCAAAGTCTTTTTATGCTGGACTTAATGGGGGCGTTTGCATTTGTCTACTTTAACGCAATCCACATCATTAATCCAGTGCAGTAAAACAGTAAAACAGAAGCTGGAGCAAAACAGTTGCAAAACGATTGCACAGCTTGACGAATTTGGGAAACAACATCTACTAAAAAATAAAGACTTAAGTAACACAAAATTCAAAACCATTTCCTTGTAAACTTGAAAAGACAGAATTGTCCCCATTCTTGTAGTTGAAAATTGCTACAGATAACAGGACTGACCAACAAACAATAGGAATTTAGCATCAACAAGCTGATTATCAACGAGCCATAGCTGAAAACTTGGCTTACAGTAGAAGATTAGCTGAAAGATTATGCATCCCTCAGATCCTGTACCAGTTCATTGCAGGATTGTTTTCTATTTCTTAAAGAATGTGACCTCTAGATACTGTTCATTTGCTCATTGTAGTTTCTTTAAGTCTGACACTTCATCTTTGTTGGTTTCCTCATTTTTCCTACTTTCTTAGAGTATAGACAGAAAAGAGTAAAACAACACCCAAATAAAAACACAGAAATTCTTTCAGAAACCCTAGTGAACTTTGGTCAATGTTCCCTTTAAAATATCACAGCAAACTCTGGCTCTGTTGAAGCAAAATATAACAAAATCATTGGTGTTTTAAAATGCTTACAGAGGACCTTAGCTGCATGATTTGTATTGGCAGTTCAAAAGGAGCTGTTTGCTGGTTGCATTTGTCCCCAGATTCTCTTACAGAACCTTTGTGAGAGCAAAGTCTTACTTCGGAATCTGTGCAGATTGACATAATAGGGTGACCGAGGAGATGTAAGCAGCGGCTTACCTTTTTGAAACAACCATGGAGAACAATCCAAACTAGAATCTTCTCAGTGGGCGTTTTATGTCACCTGCAGTTTGGATGGTTAATAAAAAACGGAAAAGTTAGGCATTTGTATAAAGCTCACCGAAGTCAGTAAATTCTAAAAACGTTTTTAATGCAAGTTTGTCTGCAGGCCTCTAACTCCTTTGCACATCTAGAGATTGAAATCTCTACCCATTCTTCAAGCTTAACATCAGTCAGAATATCATCCCAACAGCATGATGCTGCCACCACTGTGTTTCACCATTCATCATTAGTTTTACACCACACAAAGTGTTGTGCTGTTATGATTTGGGGGTGTTTGGTTTTTGGTTGCGGGTTTTTCCTCTTATTTTTCTCACAGTTGAGTTTTGAAACCTGCTACTGTTTATTGTTTTAGAGGTGGTGCTATGTTTGGTTTCTTCTGATTGTTGTATTCTGTTCATAATGCCTTCTAGATTATGTTCTGTTTTTGGTATGTTTCTTAGGTTTGATTATGTCTGGGTAGTATTTAGTTCCTGCGATGCTTTTTATTCACTCTCTGTCTCTGTTAAGCAATCAGCTTCATTCGGACCACCTGCACCATGTCAATCAGCTTTTGTTTTTCACCTGTGTCTCGCCATACATATACACCCTCATTCTGTTCAGTCCTCGCGGAAACATTTCAGTTCCTCTGGTCGTGCCATGCCTGTCTTGCCTGCCTGTTCATGCCTGTTTATTGTTTTGTTCCTGCCTCCTCCTGAGAGTTAGTTTTATTTTGCTGAAAATTAAACCTTTTACTTACCGTTTCTCCGCCTGTCCGTCTGCATTAAATGGTTCGGAACTTGGGGTATTGTTTTACTTTGCTTTAAACTTCTCCACATCTTAATCCCTGACCTGACTTTTGTGTTCCTTGGTCTTCATGGTGCTTTTTTCCTCTGATTTTCTCCAACAAACCTCTTAGGCCTTCACAGAACAACTGGATTTACGCTGTGATAAAATTACACACAGGTGAAATCTTTATATTAATTTGGTGAAGGCAACTGATTCCACTGGACTTTATTCAGGTGCACCAGAGTGAAAGCGCCTAAACACAAATTCACACAATATGTTTATTTGTAAAACATTTTGACAACCGTGTATCATTTTTCTTCTGCCTTACAATTATTTCCTACTTTTTGTGGTCAGTCACATAAAAGCCATAAAAAAACAGTTAAAATTTGAGGTTGTAATGGTGCACAATGTGAAGAACATCAAGATGTGCGAATAATTTAGCAAGGGACTGTAATTTATCAGGCTCTGGTTCACACAGTTTCTGAAATATGTTTCTGTTTTTTAAATCTACAAAATTTTTCTCTTTATCTTTGCAGAGCTTCTTTGATGGCTGGGACTGCACCAAAAAGAAGGACAAAACCAAGGGGAGGCACGACACCTTGTTGGGCTGTACGTAATCAGGCATTTTAGTTTTGAAAATGAAAGTTTTGTGACTTCTTTGTTTTTAAATTTTTTTTCCTGCTTTATTAACCCAGATGATCGGCACAGAGTGAAACTCCACCCTCTTCTGGGAGATCCGAACTCTGACTACATTAACGCTAACTACATTGACGTAAGTCTAATCCTGTTGTCCTGCTGTATGAGATTCAAATCTGCCCGGTCTCCAGCTCTCTCACATCCTGCAAAACCACGGTCCATCTCTCTCTCAAAAGCCCACCATTCTGCTGCCCCGCTTCCACCTTAGAGCATCCATCCAATCAGACCCCGCAGTGTTGAGCCAGATGCTATTATTGTCAGGTGCTGGTGCAGATCCCTGACCCTGACCATCTCTGCTATCGTTTTTATTAAAACATAGTGGAACAAATGCATTTAATTCCTGCAGAGAAGATGAGCCTCTCTGTAAATCCCCCACAAATTAAATAGACGTCACTGATGTTATTCAGTCTTTGTATGGGGCAGTAGCTTCTGACTGTCATACATGCAACACCACAATACATACTCACTGCTCATATAAACAAATGCATTTGTTGCTAATGTGTCTCATTCATGTGTGTTCTCATTCATAAAAGGTTTAAGGCACATCTTAGAGAGCCCATCTGTCATTAATCGAACATTTTATCAGGAATGCAGGAAATACATATATTTTACTGCAAATTTAAGCCTGCAGGTGGCTTTGCTTGTTGAAATATTCATTATAGTCCACAGTTGTCATTTATTTGAGTCATGTGGAGGGAAGCCTAGAAATCTGAGGCGATTTCTTTATCTCCCAAGATTTATTTAGCATGCTTCTCATGGGGAATTCTGCAGAGTAAATATTACACTCAGAGATCTTGAGGCAGGTTGTTGTACTCCCACTTCTGTTTGCAGATGATAAGAGGTTAGACGATCCTGTCTCTGTCAGGAATGATTGTAATTGATAAATTTTAAAAGTACTTGCTGTTGTTTTTTAATTAAAAGAAAATCGCCAGCTACACATCTGGACTTGATAATCTGATTTCTGGATTCCTCATTTTTGACCCAGTTCTATCATAAAACTGCTTGACACCAGTGTTAAAGTGTATTTCCTCCCTTTCACCATTTCACGGAGAACGGTCAGCAATGACGTGCTTTTAGAGCAGTTGTCACAATGAGAGGGTGCTAAAAACCTGGCTGCTTTTGTGCTGTGGTTATTGCAAGGGTCTCTATTAGTGTTTAGAGTGCGGAGGTGAAGGCAATAGCAAAAAAACACCACTCTGCAGCCACTACAGTCTCAGTGTCAGAGATGTTACTCCCCGGCTGCCCTGACCCAGCTCGCTGAATTGTATCTTGTCAGCCACAGAGGAACATATTTTAGACACCTTGTGATCATTTCAGCAGAGGTTAAATGGAAAAGTTTTGTGCTTTCTGAAAAGAGCGGGAAAAGTGCACGCTCTCTGTTTCCTTACTGTAGAAAGTGATTGTTTGCTTTAAGCATGCTTCAACTGAAGGAACCTTTTTCAGCGATTATTCTTTGCACACTCTTTTTCCCTGAACCCTGTGGAGGTAGGGTGCCTAGGCATTTCTACTTGGTTCAATTTCCTGAGCATTATATTAAAATGATCTCTTTTTAGAATAAACTCAGTTGTCTCTCTCCATATATAATCCCCTAATTAAATATTAAAGCAGTAGTTTACAATTACAATATTGCATCCATGGTTAATGCAATGATTGCAATTAAAAATATTGTGCAGCTCCAGTTTGGAGTAACTTTACACATGTTGCAAAGTAGACAATGTGAATGAATCATCGGTTACATTTTTTCTATTCTGTGGGGGTAGTGGTTTACCTATCTAAGGACAGGATATTGGAATTAAAAATGGATTACCATTACAGATTTACACCAAGTTTGACCGTTTTTATTAATGTTAGACTGCATCTGCTTTGACACAATCTATGCTTTACTGGTCTGATTTCAGTTCATTATGCTGCTTCTTGTTAACTTTTTTGTTAATATAGACCAGGTCTGAAAACTTATTTTGTAAAATTGTAAATGTGTGAAAGCATTATGCTCTAAGCAGCTGGGATCATCTTCCTCCTATTAATTTTAATGAAACCAAAAAAAAGTAATAAACATAAACAGACAATGACATATCTGTAATAAGTTTAATATGTAATCACACACATGCAAAATGTTTCCCATTTACCAGAGAGGAAGCATCCTCATCCTTTGCGCTCTATTGTTGCAAGTTCTACAACATGACCCATCTATCTATCCTTGATCTAAACCTGCTCAATCCTTGACTAAAACCCATATTTAGGTAAATTAACAGAGATCTTGAGTTTTCAGATTCTGCTCGTTTAAATGATGTCCTTTAACCATGACTTTTAAATAAAAATTACAAATACTTCATAAAAATGCAATTTTTCTCCTTTTATGAAGAAATCTGGAAATATATAGCATGGGAAAAGGCTTTGTGACCCAAAGAGGGCTTTCAAAGTCAGTATTAAGTCAGTTTTCAGTCAGCTTTAATAACACTGGACATATGGCTGCTGCCTGAAAATTTAAATCCATCTCCTAAAGCAGGTTTTTATAAGATTACCTTGAGAAACGTTTGCTGCGTGACACTCCATCAATGGCTCATGTGCTTCCAGTTTTCTTAACAGGTTTCACCATCACCTCATACACTAAAATATATCATGAGATAAGGCCTTAAATTTCACACTTAGAAGTTTAACTACAGTATTATTCTATGCAGTTATTAATAAGATATTTATATTATATTTATGTTTTGCAAGAGCAAATTGCAAAATGAATAAATTGCATTAGGAAAAAATGCAGTAGGAATAACTCATTAATTGCACCTTTTTTAATTGTCCCTTATTTTTCCTTTCTTTCCACCTGCCTGACAACCATTGAAGCTACAGATGAACGGAAAAAGATACAGTCTATAAAAAAGTATTTGCTCCCTTAAAGATTTCTTGTTAAAGATTCTTGTTTATTGCTTGTCTTTTGGTTTTTTTGTCACATCTAACCGTTCACGATTCTCAAAGAGCTTATACAAAAAACTGAGTAAAACAATGCTTTAATTTTATTTATTAAAGGAAAATACTGTGTGTACCAACAAATGTAATGATCCCTGTTATTAATCATCAGTTAGCTGTTATTAACAAAATTTTAGGTTGAATTTTACTATCCACACCTAGGGCAGACTTGTAAAATCAAGAAATCACTTTGATAGAACCTGTATGAGAACATGATTATGATTAAATTGAACTGACTTTGTGAAGTGCCTTGAGATGACGTGTTGTGAATTGGTGCCATATAAATAAAACTGAAATTAACTGAATTGCATTGAACATTAGGTAGGCTGAAAAATCTCAATAAGCAACCTATCATGCCCCAGTCTAAAGCAATTTAATGATGGGGAGTCAAAGTGAGAATCAATATCCAGAAATTGAGAAAACATGGAACAGTGTTGAACCTTCTCTGTGGCAGTCTTACAATAATTACTCCAAGACATATCAAAGGCTCATCCAAGAGGCTGCAAATGTATCCAGCACGACATCAATAGCCATGCAGGCTTCAGCTGCCTTGGTTAGGGTCAGTGTTCCTGATTCAACAACAAGAAAGAAACTGGACAACAATGTTTTCAGTCGAAGAGTTTTAAGGCAACAACTGCTGTTGATCCAAAAGAATGCTCATCTCACATTTGCCAAAAAAAAAAACATCTTGAAGATTCCTTCGATTTTTATAAAAAGATTTTGTGGACAGACAAGAACTTGGAACTTCTTGGAAGTTATTCATCTTATTGCATCTTGCATAAAATTAATACGGCATTTCAGAAAAAGAACATCATACCTTCAGTCAAACGTAGTGGTGGTAGTGTAATGGTCTTTGGCAGCTACACTGCTTCAGGGTGGGGACTACTTGCTGTAACTGATGGAACCATAAATTATTCTCTCTCTCTCTCATGGTCCACACCTAAATCTGATTGAGATGCTGTTGTATGGCCTCAAACAAGCTAAGAAAACCCTCCAATTCTGCAATGAAGAGTAGGCTAAACTTCCTCCACAGTGATGTAAAAGTCTCACATAAGGCAAAGGTGGTAGAGATAGCTTATATCCGTAACAAATTAAAAACGTGTTTTTTTTATTTACACAGGCTATCTTTGGCCTGTGTATATTAAAATTTATTTGATTATCTCAAACATTTAAGTGTGCCATGAAAGCAAAAACAGGATAAATCTGTGAGAGAGCATGTTTTTATGGCTTCTAGAAAAAGATAGCTGTCCAGATCTACAGTAACAACAGGTAGATCTAATTTTTATGGTGAGGATAGACTAGATAGCAGATGGTCAACTCTCCTGGGGTCAAATACCTATTCTTTTACAACCATTTATCAATACTTCAAATACTATTACTGTATCTGAACATAGGGTTGATATCTAATTGATTTTTGCTTTGTAAAATTAGGACGTTTCCAGATTTAATCAGTCTTAATGAATATATATGCTGCAAGGAAGTGTGGTTGTTGTATTCTATCCTGCTGTCTTCTAACAATAAGACCTAAAGTTTTCAAAACAAAAGGTATCCTCAAGTGCTGAGTGCTGACATTTTCAGCAGTGGTATCATTGTTCTATGTGTTCATTGCCAAATTATTTATAGGTTCAAAAATCTTTGCCGACCAAACCTTTGACAATCAGACTGGCATGAAAATGCCACGACTAGCAGCAACAAACAAGCTCACATTTTAAAAGAGTCTGACAACTTTAAGAAAATGATGCCTACAGACACTGATGTTTTTTTAGGATATTTTTTATTTTCTTTATTAATTGTCTGTGTTATTCTGCAGGCCTTAAAATACAGACATCCCCAATTCACTTAGATCTAATGACAATGGACACATAATTTGACTGACATTGCTACATGAGTCTAAGTGTGGAGAAAAAAAAACTGCCAAATATTGTTGTGAGGTGAATTTCTTGAAATGATTTTCTGATGTTTGATATCTAATACTATGAGACTTGCAGTAAGAGATCATAGTTACAATATAAACCACCTTGACTGTCAACAAAGCTTCACTAATTAGCTAACTCCAACAAGTCACAGCTTCAGCATGTCCATGTCCCCTAGAGGCAGCATGTGAGACGTGCAAGCTACATTGTTTCTTCGCCAAAGTTTGGAAAGGCGCAAACGCAAGACACAATTTGCTTACAAAGACGTGAAAACATCACTCCAGTCTGCCAGGGGTAGCACAGCTCTCTGTCATGTTTACTTTTGAAACAACTCTTCTGTAACATCGCACCTCCAAAAAGATGTCACGGCAGGGCTTTTCCTTCACTTACAGGATGATAACAATTGAAGCCTGGCAGCTGGTGGACATGATTTCCCCATGTAATTACACTACAGGCGATGTAGAGTTGTCAACCACAGTATTCTGGTTTAAACTAAGGAGGACTACATGCTTTTCTCCGTGCCTCTTATTTATACCTGAATGCATGGTGTTCTTCCTCTAACATATCTGGTATTTAATTCTATGGTAGGTTCCTATGTGGGTTTCGGATAATACACAAGAAAAATGCAAGTATTAAACAAGACAAATACTCTGTATTTGACCTATAGCTGTTGATCTCTGTGCCATGGGACTGAAATTGGAGCTTTATCCTCGATCCTACTCTCTAGATCTTAATAAAAATGCTCCAAGAGCTTAAACTCAGTTGAAATTAGCTGAAAGACAAAGACTTTTTATCACAGCTTTCACCTACTGATTGCTTAAGACTAAGCAAGGGCCGTATCTCTAACAGCATAAAAACTTTACACAAAAAAAATTTTAATTAAAAGGTGTAACATGATCTAATTGCTTTATATAAACCAGAAAAAAGCAACAATCAGTTTGACCGCTCAGGTAGCTACTCTGCAGTCGGCTGCTGAACAGACATTGGACTCATAGCTTGCCCTGTGGTCTTAAAACATACAGTAGTTATCTTAAAGTGATTTACGGGTGGAGTTTCCTTAGTCACCACAAAAATGAAACACATGCTCTATGCTTCGACTAGCTGAATAAAACTCAGGTCACTCCAACACTTACCTGTCCCTGGTTCCTAATTATAAGGACCATATACCGAAAGAAAAGTTGGAAGGAAAACTGAATTGGTTTTAAACCATGACATTCTAAGACTTTAGTACACCTTGATGCAAGTAAGAGTACCAGAAACCAGTTGCCCTAACTAAAGTGTGGTTTTATTCAGTTTGTTCACTTAAATAGCTGGAAAAACATTTTACTAACTGGTATTTTGTATTATTCGTTTACTGAATCTGATTATATTTAAATTAGAAGTTAATTGTAACATTCAATTGAAACGTGTGGTTTTAGAATCAGTCTGATTGAATTGGACTGTAGTTGGTTTTGAATTTAACTAGAGATACATTAATAAAACCTTTATTGTTGATTTATAATATTTGGTTTGTGGAGCTCTGACCTGCTCATAGCACTTTTTTTTTTCTAATTTCACCTTCAGCACCATATTTACAAGCATTCAACATATTCACATTTCTGTCATGAGTGGCCATTATTTATTTATATTAGAAAACCTCACAGTGTGTGGTAGAGCAGTTGCTGTAAAACAAGGTTTAGTAATATTTTTAAAAACTAACTACACAACTAAGTACACAGTTCACAGTTTAAACTGTCTAAGCGATCAGCACAATTAGAATTAGTAAATGTAAACAGCCTTTTTTGTTGTCTGTCTTAAACAAAGGAGGTCCTTCTTTGAACTATAAGATTTTAACAGGAAAGATAAGAGCATTCAGCTATGAGTTGCCAAAGCAACAAAAATTCGCTTAAAATAAATTGAAGGTGTGAAATGCTGAACATGGTAAAATTGAGTGCCGTAAAAACCAACATGTGATGGTGGCAAAAATTCTGAATAAAAATGTAAATAATATGCTATCTGTGACCCCAAATGAACTTTTAAGATGTTTTTAGGTGACAGTTTAGGTTTGTTGAACTCAAACATCTACTTGGTTTATTAAGTTTTCACTTAATTTACAGAAAGGGGTTCAGCGTGTCTCGGCGCCAGCTCGCTTTGGCAGCTGTCAGCCAACCGAGCAGTGTTTCAATTGGTGTTCTTTCTTAGGACTAGTAGTAATGGTGTTGTTTGTTGCTGGGTTGCCATATATCATAAATTAAATACAAAAAACTTTTTCCATAGTGTTAAAATAATGTTTTCCATTTAGCAGCCTGTTGGATGTGAGAGACACAACAAAGAAAAAGTCCATCTTTATTTAACAGCAAAAAAAAATAAAAATCTTACTTTACATAAGCAATCATTAAAATAGACTTCTTTAAACCCTAAAAGGCAAATATCATTAATAAACACTATACATGTGCACTAACATAACGTTTCTAACATCTCTGCATACTCACAGACCTCCCACTTGTCTGTACCTCCTAAGCTTCTTTCATTAACTAGCCTGTATGTCTTCTTTTTCTACTCCCCATCCCACCTCCTCGACCTCGGACCCTGTAGATTCGGATTAACAGGGAAGTAAGTACTTCACAGCTCATTCTTCTGCCTCCCATCGCTTTATTTCTCCTGTCCCCTTGCCCCTCGCTTTCAGCTGTCCTCTATCCACAAGTGCTCAAAGGTCAGAGCGTTTCAGGTGCACATTCGATCAAAAACAAAAAAACAAAACTTTTCAGTTAAGGATTTAAAACGAACACAAGGAGATGTGTCCTCCCTGGATAGAGGACCCTGCTGTCTTTGTTAGTTTTTTTAAGTGGCCAACAATCAGGAAGTTTAGTTGCTATGGCAACTGAAGAAGAGGAGTGGTTGTATTGCTGATGATCAAGTTTGGCCAGGGCCTGAGGAATTGTGGATAGCGGGCCTTGCAGCGACGGTCATCCATCTCCATTTTAAACATGCCCCCCTTTTTTTTCTGACCGGCTACGAATCAGACCTGCAGTTAATCAGCAACATTGATGGACTTGACATTTGAGAAGGAAACCCTCTGCAAAAAGCCGTTATCTGCATGGACTGCTGCATGAGACTGATTTGTCGAGAGCTGGTGGGCTCAAGCTGGAGTTCATGCCTATTATTTTTGACCTGCCTTCTTCACTCTGAAGTGATGATAGTCGTATAATTGCAGCATCAATTATCCTTCCAGCTGCTCCTCTTAATCAACAGTGGACCACAGCATCAGAGTGGTTTTTCTGGGTGACATTTTTCATAGAAATACCTTACCTTACCTGTCCCTTTTTTATCTCTGAACAGTTTGCTGCCCCTCAAATGTTTATAATTCATGTGGTCTTTGTTATGTTTGTTCTCCTCAAGGCTGTGGAGGTGACAAGTCATTGTTCATTCATATTCACCCCATGTAGGCTCTGTGCAAACATCTATCATCTATATCAAAGACCGTTGCTTCTTTTCATATAAAGCATTTGGACTGTTTTGCTGCTTATAATTCATTTTGTTGTTAAAGTTTTTGTTGGTCTTTTTGTGCTATTGCACCTCTTTGCCATATTACAGGATTAGAGTAACTTATTTACATATAAATCCTTTTATTCTTGGCTAATTCATAAGCCCAGATAGAGCCAACAGTGAACCTTTAGTGAAAATTATTTTTTTATGATACTGTGTCATGAGGGACATTCTTTGGTAAATTGGGGACCTGAAATAAAAAAAAAACTCTGAGCTCCTGATTTTTATGTCTTTAGTGAATAGCAACAGGTATTCAAACATTATTCATTCAGTTTTTTTCAAAGATGTCCCTTGTTTTCTACCGTTTTTAAGATGCTCATGCTTTAAACACTTTGTGTACTCACTGAGGGCAAAAACATCTGGATTCATCAGCAGAGATGCTAGAAAGTTCTAAAATAAACATGTTGCAGAAGGGGGCATTTTTTCAAAAGAGGGAATTAAAGGGGAGAAGGGGAAAGATAGACAGAGACACCCTCCCTTACAGCTGTGCCTGAGGCTCAGATGGCTTACTCAGCATGTCATCCCTCTTCTCTCTTTCAGGGCTACCATCGATCCAACCACTTCATCGCCACTCAGGGTGAGTATTCCCACTAGGCTAGAGTATATGTTCCTGTGGATGTATGTGTGTGTGGATTCGGTAACAGTGAATTGTTTTTTTTATTTTTGTGCAACAGTTTGAAGATATTCTGCCCAGGAATTCTTTCCACCCACACAATTCTGATGCTTTATCTAAAACCAATTAAGACAAATTAAATCTTTAGATTAGATGCATTGTTACATCCTTGGATTTTAGCTTCCCAGTGGAGCTACAGCTTCTTTAAAAAGCGTATTCATACCCGTTGAACTGTTTTACGTTAAGTAACAATCAAAAACCATCTGTGTCTTTTAGAGGGGTTGTTGGAAGTTAATACAAATTAATGTGTAATTGAGAAATAGAGATAAATGGGAAGATGTGCAAAGCAGAAGCAATGAATACAAACCTCTTAGTATTTTATTTGGAAGAAGATTTTAAAAGCATACATAATTTTTCTTCCACTTCACAATTGTGCTACTACGACTGAGCTAATACTTTAGCAATGTCCTGTACTTGATACATGGAGTAAGAGGTTCATCATCATCATACAACCAATTCTCAGTGTACCTTCTGTTAAACAAATGTACAGGGGTTAGACAATGAAACTGAAACACCTGTCATTTTACTGTGGGAGGTTTCATGGCTAAACTGGACCAGCCTGGTAGCCAGTCTTCATTGATTGCAAATTGCACCAGTAAGAGCAGAGTGTGAAGGTTCAATTAGCAGGGTAAGAGCACAGTTTTGCTCAAAATATTGAAATGCACACAACATTATGGGTGACATACCAGAGTTCAAAAGAGGACAAATTGTTGTTCACGTCTTGCTGGCGCATCTGTGACCAAGACAGCAAGTCTTTGTGATGTATCAAGAGCCACGGTATCCAGGGTAATGTCAGCATACCACCAAGAAGGACGAACCACATCCAACAGGATTAACTGTGGAGGTAAGAGGAAGCTGTCTGAAAGGGATGTTTGGGTGCTAACCCGGATTGTATCCAAAAACATAAAACCACGGCTGCCCAAATCACGGCAGAGTAAAATGTGCACCTCAACTCTCCTGTTTCCACCAGAACTGTCCGTCGGGAGCTCCACAGGGTCAATATACACGGCCGCGCTGCTATAGCCAAACCTTTGGTCACTCATGCCAATGCCAAACGTCGGTTTCAATGGTGCAAGGAGCACAAATCTTGGGCTGTGGACAATGTGAAGCATGTATTGTTCTCTGATGAGTCCACCTTTACTGTTTTCCCCACATCCGGGAGAGTTACGGTGTGGAGAAGCCCCAAAGAAGCGTACCACCCAGACTGTCGCATGCCCAGAGTGAAGCATGGGGCTGGATCAGTGATGGTTTGGGCTGCCATATCATGGCATTCCCTTGGCCCAATACTTGTGCTGGATGGGCGCGTCACTGCCAAGGACTACCGAACCATTCTTGAGGACCATGTGCATCCAATGGTTCAAACATTGTATCCTGAAGGCGGTGCTGTGTATCAGGATGACAATGCACCAATACACACAGCAAGACTGGAGAAAGATTGGTTTGATGAACATGAAAGTGAAGTTGAACATCTCCCATGGCCTGCACAGTCACCAGATCTAAATATTATTGAGCCACTTTGGGTTGTTTTGGAGGAGCGAGTCAGGAAACGTTTTCCTCCACCAGTATCACGTAGTGACCTGGCCACTATCCTGCAAGAAGAATGGCTTAAAATCCCTCTGATCACTGTGCAGGACTTGTATATGTCATTCCCAAGACGAATTGACGCTGTATTGGCCGCAAAAGGAGGCCCTACACCATACTAATAAATTATTGTGGTCTAAAACCAGGTGTTTCAGTTTCATTGTCCAACCCCTGTATAACTACCCCAATATGGTAGCTGAGTGGTGGGAGAGTGTTTACGAACTTCCCTCTGCTGTTTCTTAACCCTGAGGATTGTTGGTTTCTATTCAGCTCCTATTCAGAAGTCAGGGAATGTCTGCTCATCTGCTTATCTTCCACCAGCACCCCCCTCCTGGTGGACTCAGAGAAGCAGATAAAATATGCAAGTGAGAGAAAAGATTTTAGCTGCGCTTTGTCTCTTTCAATATTTCTTTCCCAGTTTTCAAGCTGAGTATTTCTTCCTAAATGTCTCCTCCTCAGATGACAGTGAGTAACTGGTGGTCTCTCGGCCTTTCATCATCTGCCACTAGTGTTGCTTTTGTCACCCATCACCCCCTTCCCTTCTGCCTGCTTGAAATTGCCAAAAATGTTATCTATGGCACAATTTTTAAAGATCAGAACCCTGCCATGCTAGAAAGGCCACTTGGACCACAATTATACACAAACTCACAACAGCAAGAAGTCTCAAGTCTACAAGGCAGGCTTTTATGGATCCAATTTGCTGTCTCTTTTTGTTATTTCTTCTCTCTTCCCACTAGGACCCAAGCAGGAGACTCTGTATGATTTTTGGAGGATGGTGTGGCAGGAAAACTGTTTCAGCATCGTCATGATCACTAAGCTGGTGGAGGTTGGCAGGGTATGTTATATGCCATCTTCCCTTATCCCCCTTCTGTCAGTGTTCAGAGAAGTACCGAAACCATTAAAAGGGAACTGACTGGTGTCTATATGAAAAGCTGTAATGTCTTTGATAGGCATATGCCTTGCAGAAGTCTGAAAGCTGTTAGATTTTATAATCATTTGGTTTAGTTTTTTTTGCAACAGCAGACCAAACTCTTAAACAGGCTGTTCATATCTGAATGATGATGTATCCTGAAAGTTTGAAACAAGGTTAAATTCGTTTTAATGTCTCTTTATTAGAAAACAGGTTGTAACTAGCTAGCTTTAAAAAGACTGAAAAGACATTGCACATCTGCTTAGCCTGTAAATATACCTTGCTTTTCTGGACTAATGCTCCAGAAATGCCTGTCTTTGCATCAGATGTGGCTGCATGCATTAATTTGATTTAAAGCTAAGGTCCAATTAATACCTCCTTGTCTGTTTGACCGCAAAACCTTTGTCTTGTAAATTCCCAATAGCCCACTATTCCACAAGTGGACATCACCCAATGTCTCTGTGCAGTCCAGACTTTTTTGAGAATGCTGGCTGTTTGTGTTGTGATAGAACAACTATTCAGAAGGTGGTGCCAAACACACAGCAGATAAAGAAAACATTGGGTCAGATTATAAAAAGAAGAAAATAACATTTTTAAGAAACCTGTGAGGAGGGATCTTCTGTTTTCCACAGTTGGATAATGTAAGGCGTATCTGGAAATTCTGGGGAGTGACTGTCACAACTCAGACGCATTGCTTACTGTATGTGCCTCTGATGCAGGTTTTACCCAAGTGATGCACAAATCTCGCAGTAATGACCTGATAATAACATCTCTTATCTCAAGCTAAATTATGCAAACGCTCTGTTTATGCCAATTAAGTTTCACTCATTTCAGCATGCTGAATGCTTGAAGTGGCTCAAACAGCGGGGCAGTCCAACCTACTATACACTACACAAAACAAAGGGTTCGGGGTGGCATGTGGCAAGATATGAAAGTGAGACAGTAGCTTAGGTTTTTCTTTTATCTGTATATAAATATATCTATTTTTTATTTCCCTAAAATAAAGATTGGTGTAAAAACGGGCATAGACCATCTCATAAACCACTGTTTCCCTTCCTGGAGAGTTTGTGATTTAATGCTTTACTGAAATTTCCACAGACCCTGCTTATCAAACATAGTGTCACACTAAAAACATAGAAAACCCGAGCTGTGATGATCCCACCTATTTTAGGCTATATCAGAGTGTCAACATTTTCAAAAGTATAATGATGAAAATCCATTTGGACTGTTCAAGGAGAAACCAGTCTTCTTAGACCAACTGATTTCCGCTTATTTTTTATAATTAGTTAAATGCATGTTGAAGAATTAAGTTTGTTACGATAAAAAGAAGCCTGTGAGAGATAGCTGGACAGAAGTCATAAAAATCAAGGTGGCAAAAAGTGAAAAATCCCTCACATAGTGAACTAAGTGAACTAACTATTAAAATAAGTAAAACAAAAAAAAAGAGCTGTTTCGGCTGTCATTAAACAATATATTTGTCAGCTTGGTTTTATCATGAAAGGTTTAAGAAAAAGGACAGAATTCTACTATTCTGTATAAACAATGTGATCTTTGTTCAGTGTCCTCACACAGACAACCTGTTAAATGTGTTAATTTTAAACTAAACATTAAGAATTCATCTCAGGCTTTTTTTCCTGCACAATATTTGTTTGTAGAAGTGTCCTATCAAGAAATATTAGAGGTGTAAAAGTTTTTTAAAGCCTACATGAATTTTTAACTATCACTACAAAAGAAATTGGCCCTTTTTGTCTGTTTCTGAAAACTCTGGGCTGTTTTATAAAAAGCGTAATATGAAATGTGTGACAGCATATGCAGAGCTTCTGTCCTTGTATATACAGGGCATATTGATGTAGAGCTATTATGTTTCACCCCACATGCACCATAAATTCAGCCTCAAGTACCTCATCTTTTTCAGTCAGCGAAAAAAAAACAACCATATTATCAGAGCAGATGGTTAAAATGACATCATTTTTCCAGCCGAAGCCCCTCATGCGCTTCAGTTCTCCATTCTTACCTTTTCGGAAACAATCAATAAATGAGAAGTGGTCTGTGTGGCTGAATCCAAATAACACCTCTATTATATATATAGAAAAAAAGAAATTACCCCCATTGTGTTGGATGATGGTGAAAAAATAAATGATGTACTCTTTTTCATTATGCTCCCTGGCATTATGTCATTATTTAGCTTTTTACCTCTTTGCCCTGCAAGATAAAACGTGTACAGAAACCGCTAGTGTAACACTTTAAGGGTAATTGTGATGAACTACATTTCCTTCCTATATATGTATGTTTTATTCTGGTCAGACTACCAACAAATACAGCTGTAGGACTAAACCTTAACATAAAACTTCTGAGTTTAAGTTAAATAAAGTAAATCTGTGTAATTGGCTTATTATATATGTGCATCAAAGTGTCAAGATAATTTAAGCAATGTTTTTTAAATTATTTTAGAAAAACTAATTTCTAACAAAAGGATTTACACTTCTCATTTTCTTATACTTGTGCGTTTCAGAAACAGAGAGAGAGGTTGGTTCAAAGTCTGAAATGTTGTGTTGCTGTCTTTAAACAGGTGAAGTGCTGTAAATACTGGCCTGATGACAGCGAGATGTATGGAGATATCAAAATCACTCTGCTTAAGACAGAAACTCTGGCTGAGCACACAGTTCGCACCTTTGCTTTGGAGAGAGTGAGTTAATGTACTGTTTATATATGTCTTTTATTCCTTCCTTTCTTAAAGCATTTTGTATTTGTCATAATATTTCTTATTCCTTGCATCTTTTTGATGTTAAAATCTAGTGTCCTTTGTTGAATTTTACAGCCGCTCCACCCAACAACATGTTCCCCATGTAACATAGCAGAATGAAAAGAAAAATTAAAGGTAAAACATGAATAGAAGGGATTAGATGCTTGGCAGGACTTTGTGCTGATGGATGTGAGGTCCACGTTTTAATCTGAGAGAAATTAACACCAGCAGCCACACCATGTGCCTACCCCAGCGTCTTTTCAGCATAGCTGCTACAGTGTTGTGCCCTTGATGGCCTCCATCCTGTCAATCTGCGGGGGAGATTTCTCATTGGAAAGGCTTAGAGCTAGGCTGGAGTGACAGTGGCACAAACACAGGATTATCATCACACCGTCACATTCGCTCTCTCTTGGGCTGCTTATTTAAATCAAGATGAATTTGGAAACTGGTGACATTTTTTTTAAAGCTCTTTGGGTTTTTTGGGTTTATATTTTAAAAAAAGTCACTTGCTTCAATGTATCATCTCTGAACAGAGGATGAAATGGCTGTACGACTGCAGCACAGAGACTCCTAAGGAAGGCTGGGAGGCTGAGGTCTAACTATCTAATTAGAAAATAATGCTCTGTTTGAATAATTACTTTGTGTTGAACCCTAAAAAAACAGCTACAGCTAACACAGAGGCATGAAATTCCAAGACAAATGGATGAATGTCTATTGTCTGTCTTATAACACGTCATAAAAATGGGTAAGATACATAATTGGCATGGAAACCAAATGAGTGAGCGAAAACAAAATGTTCGAGTGGACGGTGTATTCTACAACTCCCTGACTGATCATGGACGTTCTCCAGGGGGGCATATTACCCAATATAGACCCCTGTTATTTACCAGAAATAACTTTTGTCAAAATCTAACTGACACAGAGTTTTGCTTTGTGTCAGCAGTAGTACAAATAGAAAGTTTGATCACACTAACACCTTGAATGATAAGTATGTTTCAAAGCAACAAGGACAGAAGCTATAAAGAAATATACACTGCTGTCACTTCTGCAGTTTTTTTAACTATTCAGTAAGAGAAATGTAGCAATCTTGAAGCTGCTAAAAAACATTCAGCTCCTTTATGTTGCTTCTGCATGGCTGCGAACTGTCTGACCAACAAGAGTATGTGACAATGGAAAGATTTCAATTTCCAAAGTAGATTACAAATGAGTCGGACTGATGCAAACCAATGCGAAATGAGGGCAGGACTAGATTTGAGCAATGATTTTAGTTTAATTTTTATAGTTTGGGGTAAATATGGCTAAATCAGTCCATTTCTCTGATTGAAGGAAGTGATCAGATATTATGAGCCAGAAAGTGGAGGGGTAGAACTGTGTTTTTTCATATGTAAAAATGTGGGAGTAGTTATTTCACTTGTTCCATCGTTCAGGCACCTGTGTGTATAAACATTACTCTCTTCCTGTTGACAGAGAGGATACTCAACCAAGCATGAGGTCCGTCAGTTTCACTTTACATCCTGGCCTGAACATGGCGTGCCCTACCTTGCCACTGGATTGTTGGCTTTTATACGAAGGGTGAAAGCCTCCACACCTCCTGATGCTGGCCCCGTGGTGGTCCACTGCAGGTAGGGTGGTGCTATGCCTGCCATAACACTTAGATGCATACATCACTATTGGGCTATACTTGTGCATTTGTATAGCATAAGTTTAATTGAAGATTTTTTGTAGTTTTTATCAACTTTCACTTTAAAACGTCAGTAAAACACTTACTAAATCTAGCACTGCTGGGTTTAGCCCCTTTAACTTTAAGCTGTTTTAACTGCTTTCTATTCCTTGCTCCTTTGTCATGGTTCTCCAATTTGCCAAACAACATTATCACATAAAGACAATGTGACAAATGAGCACCCGTACAGCTTCAGTAACAACAGCTCCACAACTGTAGCTTTGATGGAGTTTGTGGAACATGGTGCTTCGGCAGATGACCGGAAACTTAATACAGTGAGTGGTTTCATTGATTTACATAAGGCATTCGACACTATTGATCATTACGAATGCTTGGAAAATGCGAATAATAGTGCTTACAGGGATCACACATCAGCGGTAAAAGAGCTGATTAAGTATTAGATTACAATACGTAAAAATTGATTATACAAAATTACAAATTGAAACTGTAAAATGTGGTCCCCCCAAGTTTCAGTTTGGAGACCTAAATTATTTTTACTTTATTTAAATGATATTTTGACATTATGCACTATGTTGAAAATGATTGTGTTTGTTGATTCAATTCAATTCAGTTTATTTATAAAGCGCCAATTCACAACACATGTTGTCTCAATGCGCTTCACAAAGTCAGGTACATACATTCCAATTAGTCCTAACCATTGAACAGTGCAGTCAGATTCAGTTATTTATTCAAATTGGATAAAAAAGTTTTTCTATCTAAGGAAACCCACCAGATGGCATCCAGTCAGTGACTTGCAGCATTCCCTCCTCCTGGATGATCATGCAGTGATAGTGGACAGTCACTGGCGTTGACTTTGCAGCGTTCCCTCATACTGAGCATGCATGTAGCGACAGTGGAGAGGAAACACTCCCCTTTAACAGGAAGAAACCTCTAGCAGAACCAGGCTCAGTGTGAGCGGCCATCTGCCACGACCGACTGGGGGTTAGAGAGAACAGAGCAGAGACACAAGAGAACAAAGAATCACTGATCCAGGAGTACTTTCTATGGGAAGGAAAAGTAAATGTTAATGGATGTAGCTCCTTTAGTCATTTCACCTAGAGAGAAAGAACAGATAAACTCTGTGCCAGTTTTTAAGGTTAGAGTCTGAAAGAGAGCACATACAATTAGTCACAGTAAAAGCTAAGTCAATTGCCATGTCTAGGAGAGGGAAAGGGTTAAACACTGAAAGACAGGGCCATGTGGATCATCGGTAGAGGGTGAGCATTAAGTTGTTGCCAGCAGAAGCTTGGACGATGCCGCCGTCCAGTATGGTATCACAGGTAGACACAGAGTCAGGCCAGGTGTAGCTTCTAGGAAGAGAAAAGAGAGAGAACAAAGTTAAAAGCTGAAATAACAGCAAATAATACAAAGTTGGAGAGTAGTGTGAGAATGTAGCGAAGAGAGTGAAAGTGGTCATTATGTCCTCCAGCAGCCTAAGCCTATATCAGCATAACTACAGAGAAAGCTCAGGATAACCTAAGCCAGACGATGATACAAACTTTTCTTGTTCAAAGCAATTAGTAGAAAAAGAAATAGCTGTGTTAAAGGGGACATATCAAGCATTTAAATCCTTCCTTTTCCTATATAAATCATTCAGAGGTGATCTGTATAAAGTGGAACTGCAATGCTTTGGTTTGAATTTTTCGTTATTGTAGCTCCTCAGGCGTTCTTTTTACTCATTTTTCAAGCTTCCCTTTTGACCGTCTCGTTTTGCTGCGGTCTCTTTAAATGCAAATGAGGCACTACACACCCCGCCCCCTCCAGGCTGCGGAGCCTTCCACTCCACCGGGTAATTTGTTATCCCCTTACTAATGTTATTGACAATATTTTTACACAAACTATATGTAAGATACCTTTTAAAATGTTAATGCTACTACAAATTTAAACAAGACCCCAACATAGTTAATGAGTTAGCTAACGCTAGCATCAAGAACATCACTGAATTTATTTGGATCATGTGTTTCCCAAGGCAAAAAGGGCAACCAAACAGATTTCAAAACTGTTTGTTTAATATTGTTATTCAAAACACACAATAAGGTAATGTCCTTGAGGAGCTAAAAGCGAGCGCACAGCACTAACATTAGCAGGAGGCACGAAGCTGTGCTATCAAAACAACAGCCAGTAAGTTATATCAACACCTCAACAATCAAGCTTGCTGTCATTTTACCGTTATCTGCATTTTACCTCTTTGCTCTGTCCGTCGCTCCCATAGACAGAAGGAACTGATCCCTCAGACAGACGGAGTCTTTCGGCTAATCCTCCTTCATACTGGCTGAGGTTGCTGTAACACTCCTTCCTGAAGTGCTTTGCGCAAACGAAGAGGACTTTCCCCATGATGTCGGCACGTTTCCATGAAAAATAAATAAATAAAATTTAACCAGGCACTCCGAAGAGGTTCTGATCCTGGGGGACGGTGTAATGACTGGTGTGGGTTAATACACCCGACAACAGAACTTTTAGATTTTTCCGCTTGTTGCTTCGGCATTCTTCAACTTGAACTATAAGAATATTGCAAGAAAAAAATGGCGTATTCGCTCGATTGGTTAGTCAGGAGTCCATGACAATCTTTAGAAGTTCCACAGAAAATACTGTGACGTAATAGAGAACGAAACGTAATAGAAAATGGAAAATTCTGAACAAACTGACCAAATATGACCCAAAAAGCATCTAAATATATTATCGCAGGATCTGGAGTGTCGAAATTCAAATTTTCTAGACTTTCAGAGACTCACAATACACAAAAAAATGTGTTTAAGAGCTAAAAAAGTGGATTTTCCATGATACGTCTAAAGCGGTTTGAATATAGTAAGCTATCCTTAAATGAATAAAACTAAATGTATGATATTTTCTGTTAATGTAAAGTTACATATAAGTGGAGTTGAAATTGAAGTTTTTGAGACCAAATTTTTAGGTATAGTTTTGGACAAACTTAGTTAAATTCCCCACATTGAATATATCAGCACAAAACTGAAAAATCTATTGGAACATTGTTTAAAATAAAAGATTTAATAAATGTAAAATGCTTGTATATTATATACTCATCTTTGGTTATGCCCTATTTGTCATATTGCTCAGAAAAATGGGGAAATGTGAATAAAACAAATATTGAAATATTGATTAGGTTACAAAAAAGAGCTATTAGGCTCATTAATAAAGTGGGATATCGTGAACCAACTAATACACTTTTCATTCAAACTAATGCTTTAAAATGTATAGATATTGTATATAAATAAAATACTGAAAATAATGTATAAAGCATTGAACAAAAGTCTTCCTTCTGGAATTCAGAAATTATTTAAGTTACGAGAGAGTAAATATAATTTAAGAGGTCTGTTATTTTTTGATAATGCTAAAGAGAAAAACAAAGTTGGCTTCAGTCTATTCCATTTTTGGTAAATTATTGGTCTATAGAAGTGTTTTGTTTTCTTTTTCTGTAAAGTTGTAAATTTACCAAAATAAATCAAATCAAATCAAACACATATTTTTTCTAATATCATGCAGCCCTACCCTCATAGGCTGTTTGTCAGAAAATTTTTATGTAAAATCACCCTAAAATGTCCCACCAGATGCTCTGTTTTTTTGAGACAGAAGCCCTGAGTGGAAACAAGGGTCAATAGGCACCTGTGTAGCCATCCTATATAAGCATTTAGAAATAAGTCATTCATATTCTGTTTCTTAAGAACATAGCAATGATGTGAACAGGCTTCCTGTCCATAATCATTATCGCCTGATTATTTTGCATTCTAAGTGGCTTGATTGTTGTGGGTGCTGCTTGTGACTAAGAGGTTGCAAGGTAATAAGATGGAGAAAAAAAGCACAGAATTTCTGAAAATATTTACATCATTAAATGGTAGATATCTAATTGATCTACAGGTCTACAGGCCTGTTTGGTTTTGTAACTTGCTTATAAACTTTTAAATGAGACACTAACATTGCAATATTTTGCCTTTGATAATTTTAAAATCATTACTGTCAAACAGACCCCTGATTAAAAGAAAACTGAATTTTTTTTGTGTAGTTTTAATTTTTTTTACATTCAGAATTAGACTTTTTAAGTCAGCAGTAGACTCCAAATAGCAAAAAATAAAGTCTTAACAAATCTAAAAAAAAATCCCATCTATAGATTATATTGCAAGTTCAGAATGATTTGGTGAGATGAACAAAATCACTATCAACTGAGGGAGTGAAAAGCATACAGCATATGCAATAAAAAAGTTGTGTACAAAGTGTGAGGCAGTTGACGATACGTAAAAGGACAAGAAGTTGTTTTAGCTACAGGCCCTACTGCTACTAATGAGCCTCACTGCAGCTGTAGAGAAAGGACCTGAATAGTATTCCTTCCTGTATTGTGGGTGCAGCCCTGCTATGCTTAAAGCGCTGCTGAGGGCCCCTTGAGTGTCATACAAAGCGGATGAGATGTGCTGTCCATGATGGATTATAGTTTGCTAACAACCTCCTTTCACCCACTTCCTCTGCGGAGTCCAAACAGCACTACTGGACTGAGATGACCCACCCTTACCAGCCTGAAATATCATAGAAATTACCACAGAGTCAAAGACATGGTTCCAACATTTTTCTGAACCTGACTGGCTAAAAAGGAAATGCCGTTTGCAGTTCACAAACATCACTAATGAGCTAATTAAACAAGGGTTTATTGAGAACCCAAGTAGCCCCAGCATCAACAATAATATATTTTTTTATAAATCCTTGTGAATACAGCTAAATTATGCAATTAGCAATCATTTTAGGTTTTATTAAGTTTTGTCTGATATCAATGGAGTCCTGGGTCCTCCTTTTTGAAGCCTCAGGTCCATAACAGGGTCCTGGAAACTTTAACAGACGGAGATTAAAAAAACAAAAACAAATCTGTATGTATGTTTTTAAGCACAGCACACCCACAGAGACAAATTACTCTTTTTTATACACTTGTTCTTGCACAAAAAGTCACTTGAGTATTATTGCGGGCATTTATTCTACTTTAGCATGCAAATAACCTGCATCGCCATGAGATGCGATGCAATCATTTGGCGACTGCAGAAAAACATTTTTCCTGGTGAAGAACCTTTGGTGCTTCATAACAGCACATGATGTCCTCTTCTGTGGGCATTTTTTCCCATACACATGCATAAGGTGGAAAGCGCATCCTTTGCAAATTATTGTTATGCATGCTTCAAATAATGTGGACCTTCTGTGATGCTGTGTTGCACACAAAATATAATATAACCATTTTGCTGATGGATATTTATGTAAGGTTGCTGAATGGATTTGGTTTAGTTTTTTTTGGAGGGGTAAGAGAATTTGTTGATTAAAGAAATAATGCTACTATGTAAATTATAAGTTAATGTTTCATCCTCTAAACTAGTGAGAGGATGAGATGTTGCTCACAAGAAATGGCGTCTAGGTCTGCCAAGCAACAGAGTTGGAAATGCTAGTTTATTTCAGTGTATGACTGACAACTTAAGTTGTTTATACTGTAAATGAAAAATTAATTTATTTACTGCTTCTAGCAGACTTACATTATCTGGGAGAGATTGAGATTTGTTTCTTAACTTGAGATAGTTATTAACAGTGTAAGCTGAAAGGATTTCTCAGCTAACTCTGACCTTTGTGTTTCAGCGCGGGGGCAGGACGCACCGGCTGCTACATCGTGCTGGATGTCATGTTGGACATGGCCGAGTGCGAAGGTGTGGTGGATATCTACAACTGTGTGAAAACCCTCTGCTCTCGACGCATCAACATGATCCAGACAGAGGTCAGAACAAATGTGCAGGGTGGAAAACCTCTTCACATTCAGACTGAGTCACACATCTTGTATTTTAATGTACATCCATTCTGCATATTCAGCACCTCACAAGCCTGGAGATACTGAATAAAACTCTTAAATTAGTAGTTATATTACATTCCTATAGTCCCATTCTGGTACTTATGTGTATAAAGGTTATTGCATTGTGAATCTAAAACACTGACTTACTTGCATTTTTACTGGAGTTAAATGCTCTCTGCTTGTTTTGTATACATCCTGCACCCCACTACGCCCCTTAAGCAACACTAACATTAGGTCATGGTTTATTAAAAATCACTTTATATTTGAAAGTTTACTATACAGGACAAGACAAAAGTATTCATAGTCCTTTGTCACGTCTTGTCATATTACAACCACAAAGTTTAACCCGTTTCTGCTTAAATGTATGTATAACTATTATTGTACATAAAACAATTGTTTATTTTTTGCTGTCTAAAGTAACCAGATATTACATTCAAAATAGCACATAAAAGAAATATAAATGTAGGTCTTTTTTTTGCAAAGTAGTAGATGCTGGCAAGGACCTTTCAGTATGATCCTTGGTGTTTATTGCATCAACAGGTATTAGTGATATACAGTCATATTCAATAAATTAGTAAATTGTTAAAAGTTTTTTTATTTCAGTAACTTTCAGTTCATTAAGTGAAACACATTCTATAGATTAATTACACAGAGAATGATTTTTCAAGCCTTTATTTCTGTTATTTATAGTGATTTTTCCATGTACAGCTAATGAAAACACAACATTTAAGATTGGAATATTACATCAGACCAAAAACTAACTACTTTATATACAGAAATGTGGGGTTAATGAAAAGTATATTTAATACCTGCTTAAAAGATGTTATCTTCTGAAGGTACTTTTAATATGACAAACTAGCCTCATCAGAATGCACATTCTGATTTATTAAATATGACGAATATCATATGAGCTATGTGGTGGTCAGAGGTGAATTTGTAAATTATTGACATTTTCTTGCTACAGTAGCACAAAGTGGTGTATAATTGTGAAGTGGTAGCAAAGTGATACATGGTTTTTGAATTTTTTTCAAAAAAAAAAAAGAGAAAGGAATGGCCTGCATCTGTATACAGCCCTGTTTAGTCTTATGCCCTTAAATAAAATCAGTTTCAACTGATTGTGTTCAGGGGTTTCCTACTTACTAAGAAAATCCACCTGTGTGTGATTTAGTCTCAGTATAAATTCAGCAAAAAATACCAAGACATGGCCATCCACCTAAACTGCCAGCCCTGGCAAGGAGAGCATTAATCAGAGAGGTGGCAAAAAGAGGCTCATGGTAAATCTGGAGGAGCTGCAGAGATAAACAGCTCTGGTGGAAGAATCTGTCAAAATTTGTTTTGCACTCAACTAATGTGGTGTTTTCGGAACAGAAGTCCTGTGTGCTGTGGCCATGTTGGAAATACAGCTAAAATGTTGAAAAAGGTGCTCTGGTCAGATGAGACCTAAATCAAACTTTTTGGCCTAAATAGCACTGCACTTCACCCAGAACACACGATCCTCATTCTAACAGGGAATCTGGTCAGAGTTAGCTAGCACAATACAATGGTGTAGATCAAAACATATTGTGTTAGAATCACCCCATCAACGTCTGAGCCTAAATTCCAACAAGAGTCTGTGGAAACCTTTGAAGATTTATGTTGACAGTGGTTCTCTAACCAGCGTGACTGAGTTTGAACTAGTTGCAAAGAGGAGTGGGCAAAAAAAAAGAAATACATCTGTCTTAAATGTGCAAACCTGGTAGAGATACAGTCTAAGACTCCCACTATTAAACGGCTCAGAGGGGCTGAGTACAAATACACACCACACTTTCTGAGACGTCACTTCATGTTGGTCTGCCCCATTGAGTTTGACGTTGCAACATAATAAAATGTGATAAAGAAAATACTTTTGCAGGACATTTTAGATTTTTTAACTTCCTATTTACTTGTTCTGTTTAGTCGGTTGATTGCAATCCTGATGTGCTTTCTGAAATCCCACGTGCACATGCAGTAAACATCAAAAATTTTTTTGACCTGTTGTCCTTTCAGGAACAGTATATCTTTATCCATGATGCCATTTTAGAGGCCTGTCTGTGCGGAGAGACGGCCATCTTGGTGAACGAGTTAGCGGTCACTTACAAGGAGATGCTGCGGGTGGATTCTCAGAGTAATTCCTCTCCACTGCGGGAGGAGTTTCAGGTGAGATTCATGACCGCTGTTAGCCGAAAGTTTTTCCCTCATTTTTGGCAGAAAATTTTTCTTGCTGTGAAGATTACTTTTCAACATATTTAATCAGCAGAGGCAAAAAAAAAATACTCATAAGTGTGTGGTTGGGGCAAGAAGGTTTGTTTATTTTAATTTTGTTGGGACGTAAGACCTCCCCAGTTTACAGGAACACACTTGCAGAACATTTTATTAGATGTTGATTAAGAATGTGGAGAGCCAGCTGTGTTCCCACATGTCTTACCCACCTCAGTCACTACCGTCTGCTGTGGCAATAAACCTGCGGTTCCACGTTTAGCATTTCAAAGCGTTACAGGAAAAGAATTATGCTCCTTCTTTCATTTCATTCTGTTTTATCCTCATACAGTATGCACGCCGTTGAAGCGATGATGGATGGATGTTTATGATTAAGGAATGTCACTGTAGGTGGTGCAGCACTCTGATAACAAAAATTTTCCTTTTTTCAAAGGAAAAGTTTGTTTTTCTTTTATCTTGATGCTCATTGTCTGGCGTTTTACTTTTAAAAGCCTTCACCCCCAGGGGCTTGCCTTTTGACGCAAACAGTATAGCCCCGCGCTCATAGATCTATTATTGATGCTGTGCATTAATGATCCAAATATTTTCTCACTTTGTCTAAAGTAATTAGAAACAAATGAACAGAGAGTTCATCACTGAAAACTGGTTTGCAGCAATTCTTTTGTAAATTTTCTTCTCTAACTTCATCATCTTAAAAGGCAGCTTGCCCTACTTATTCATTCTTCTATTAAGTCAGCAGATGTTCACGGCGATGCAGATATCTGTATGAATAGAAATGAATGGAGGCAGATTTCAAATTATTCAAACACCTTGTGCCCTGTGACTTCTTCTTTCTCGCTGAAAGCAGGGGGAAGTAAAA
>JAHHUM010000241.1:0-40410 GCA_036173005.1 Crenichthys baileyi
TTGCCACTTATAATAATTTCACTGTAGGCGTAGGGCCACTGTCCATTTGGAAAATCCGTTTATTGTCAAGCGTTAACATTCTAGCTGATGTCTTAAGATTTTTACATAATGCTCTTTCTTCATGATGCGATCTATTTTGTGAACTGCACCAGTCCCTTTTGCACCAAAACCCACTCGACATGATGCTGCCAGTCCCATACTCCATAGCTGGCAAGGTGCTCTCAGGGTTGTCTGCTTTTTCCTTGCTGAGTTGCCTTTCAGCCCATGTTGGTAATGGACTCTTGGAATTTTGAACTGAGTTGCACAGTTTATTTCACACTATATAAAAATAAAAAAATATATGCTGTACATACCATACAAATTGCACCCTGTACTGGGTAGAATGAAACTAACAGATAAACAAATAAATATTTACACATAGGTGGACACTAAGTTATTACCACTTAAAATCTCAGTCTTCCAATTCCACAGATATAAAAAATAAAGAGTTTTTAAAAATCTCATAAAGATTTTTATAATTCTGTTTTTCCTTACTGAAACTATAGTTTGTGGGTGGAGAAAGGCTACAATTACAGCAGTGTGGACAACGTCTGGACAACGGTGTGTGTTGTTAAAAATCATAATTAGTGTAGACAGGGACTTTAACGCAGCATTTTTTTAAACTGGTAAACTTTAATCTAGTAAGTTCAAAGGCAGCATTTTTGTGTGTTAGCAATTAATAGCCTTTTTACATATTTTTTGAAAGCAATTATGTAACTATTTATACATAATAAAGAAGTAAGGCTTTAACATTTTTCAAGATAAAGTAGAACCTGTCAGCTCACATATATTAGACTGTGCTTTAGCAAAGTGTTCAGCTAATTGTCAGAGCAAAGGCTGAAATGTTCTTTGAGATCTTTATGTAGGTCAGAGAGAGAGAGCGACAGAGAGAGAGAGAGCAGCGTTTTTGGAAAGAACACATCACAACGCCTGATTAAACTATAAAGATGTTCTCCTTTCCGAAATGAATGTATTCTAGCAGGTAGGAACAAAGAAAAATATGTTTAGGAAGCTTCCATTGCTTTGGTAAAGTTTTGTATTTCTTGCAACTCATGTTTTTATTGAGTTTTCTAAATTGTTCAGCAATTAAAAACCCCTACAGCACATATAGGACACTGTAACATTCTTGGCATCTGGTTTCAGCTGTTCTTAGATGTCAAGATTTCTCTGTGTTTTCGCTTTGAGCATGGCATGGAATACTTCAAGCCAAACATTGTATTTGCTGTTCGGAAAATAATTTTCCTCAGTCACATAAATGAGTTGTGGCAGATCTCCAGGCTGCAATAGGAAAAGCTGACAGGAAACTTGTCAGTTTGGTTCCAAGTTTTGCATAGTTTTGAAAAACACTTTTCTTGGTTCTTGTACTCAACTTATTAGACTTCTGCAAAGAGAAACAATCAATGTGTGTCAACACATTTATTCTAGGACTTCAGTGAGAAGTAATAACATCAACTACATTTGAACTCTTACGAGTTAAAATGCTGTCGGGTTCATGTTAAAGATTTGGGGAAATTGAAAGCATGGTAGATAGGTTGTAAAACAATATCCCAAAAACACTGCATATTAACCTAAATACACAATCCCCACAGTAAAAAGTGGTGGTGGCAGCAGGTGTAGGGATGCTTTACTTTAGCAAGGACAGGGAAGCTTGTCAAAACTGATTGTAAGGTGGTTGGAGGTACTGTAAATGCAGCACCATTCTGGATAAAATCTGTAACAGATTGCAGAAGATTTGAGTCTGGGGCAGAGGTTCACCTTCCAGCAGAACAATGTCTCTAAATATCCAGCTAGAGCTACAGTAGAGTAGTTTAGATCAAAGCATAATCGTGTGTTAATGCTGTAAGGTCTTGTAGATGTTAGCACTGCTACCTTACACTAATTCCCTGGATATGAATCCTGGTCTGGGCTTCTCTGTGTGCACTTTGCATGATTTTCCAGGGCATGTATGGGTTCTCTTAAAGTATTCCAGCTTACTTAGGGATACTGCAGCAGATGCAGTATCCCTGACCTTACAGATAATACCAAACCATATTTTGCATTTACATAACAACATCGCTTCGTTGTAAAACTCCCAAACTCTTTGTGCATTATAAGACAAAATTTAGGAGAAATCAAACTCTGTGCTAAAACCTAATGGAAATGGAAAATAATTTTGGTCTCCCAACTTTGGTCAGCTGTTTGTTGGTGTTGCTATGCAGAAAAAAGTGATACAACACATTCAAACCAAGCTTCAGGCATCTTTAGAAATAACTGAAACTGGGGTTTTCTCACAAACAAAAAATAATATTGCACATACACCAACGATCTTAGACCTCATGCACAAACAGCCTCAAGATATCAGGGTTGACCAGTAATTTTCATAGGCACCTTCCTATCTACAGTGGGCTATTAGTTGCCTGAGAACAATAACACCACAAACCAAAGAGTCTGGGAGAGATGTAGATAAAAGTGTGGAGTTTTCATGCTGACATGCAGCAGGAATAAAATGTATATAGCATTGGAGCCCTTGCTTTGAACAACAATAAAAAAAAAAAACATTAAAAGATTTTAGAATGGACTGAACACCAAAAGATCATAGCTTGGAAACAATGGAAGGAAGGAACTATTTTGAACATTTTAGGAATAAAAGAAAGAAGGGCATGGTGGGATTACTATAAAGGTCCCCCTTCTAAATGACAGAGCAGTGAGCTGACACTGAGCAGTGACAGGCAATGAAGCAACCATGGTTTTGAATCTAGTTAACCTTAACACAGACCTACTGTCAGAAAAGTGGCTCCGGTCAAGGTATGACTGTACCACTTCTCTGCTGGGTGTGTCTGTCCAACAATCAGTCTGACATCTTCTTTTTGTGTCACTCCCATCAGCTGTGAAGGGCCCTCATTGCTCACTGATCAGCATGTCCATGTATAGCTCTCAGACTTTTTGGCAGATTACATTGTCCAAGAGTGGCATGCTGTCTTGCTGCTTCCCATACTCAGATTTCTCATGTGAAACTTCACAGACACACACAAAATTGGAAGGTCTTATGAGCTACTAAGCCTCAGTGATGGGTATAAAAGGCTTTAAGCCTCAGCTGTTGTTTTGACTGCAGTAAGTCTCCTGTTATAAATTAGTGACTGGAAATAAGATGCCCACGAGGGAAAAATGTGTCATTTTTGTAGACCATTTGTGGAGTGTTTGTTCAGCTCCTTTCTTCCGCCGCAGTGGTGAATGCATTTTTTGTGGCCAGCCCATTTTCACCTATCTGCTTTTAACATGAACCAGCGGCAGAGGAAGATGTTTACCGCTTCCCGGAAATATGTAAACACAAGAGAAGCATTCCAAATGAGTAATCCTCTTCTTTTTGGGTAGAAAATTTAGTTTGGATCTTTTCTCTGTTACTACAAACAGCACAACTCAGACGTTTGCATGCAGTCACCATTCTCATACATGGTATATTATTTGGGTGTTTCACTTATGCATTTTTTTGCCGTGTAGTATGATTAAACTATATTCAGTTGCAATGTTCTTGAAATGCAAAAAAAAAATGTTACAGGTTCAAAGCTATATGTTCAGGATTTTTTTGCTAAAAGGCTTTTAGCATGCTAAACGTTTACCACATATTTTTTTCATAGCTTTCAACAACCTTCTCGAATAGTTGTGGGTGAATATTTGATAACCCTTCCCAACAGAATTGGTTGGACATCATTTAAATGAGTTAGTTTCCTGCCACAGATCAGCCTTGATAGGAATGAGGTCTTGGCATGAGAAGACCATTCCAAAAGCTTAATATTACTCTGTTTTATCCATTCAATACCAGTTTTGATGTGAGTTTATGGTGCTGTGGCAAAACATTGTGCTAAACCTTGAATGATCCAGCTGTTTATTTAAGGTGAGGTTAAAGAATTTTGAGGTAGTCCTTCATTACCATCCACTTTCTGCCATTCTGCAGTTCTACTTGGAATAAAACAGCCCCATAGAATAATGATACCATCATTTGCTTGATATTGATGTTAAGCTTTAGAAAGCCTAACCTTAAATGCTCCAAACATTTTGCCTGAATACTTGGTTTTCTGGCACAGACCCATCTTTTAATTACAGTCTATACATTTTCAGTTGGGCTAAGGTTTTGGATTTGGGGTTTAGTGGTTATAAAAACTTACCTTTCAGCCATCCAGGAATTAATTCTGACAAAAAACACAATCTGACATTTACATCTTCATTGACATCTGACAATATGGAGTACATAACTTTCCACACACTCATATAGCAATATTTACATCAGTAGGCTACATGGACTGTTTTTTTCAGGATCCACCAGTTAGTTGGGATCATGTAAGTATTTTAGAGAACCATCTTGATCTTACAGAAAACCCTTGATTTTGTTAACTGAACAATTAATGCATATTGCTTTGGAACCAATTTCTGCTGTATCAGAATGTAAGTCTGCTGAAAAAGTCAAGGCTTTTCAGATTTTAAAACCAGTATCTGTGTCCTGGTTGGAGGTGGCCCTGTGGGGAAATTCATGTTGGGCTTCATGGGGGGTGGGAGGTTCATGGGGTTGAGACTATCGTCCTGGGACAGCTCTGGTTTGCAGGCTCGTTTGGACTGGGGGGACCCCTTCCTTTGTTCGTGGCCACCTCTCTAGATGGGGACAGGGGTTGTTGGGGCCCGGGTTCGGGGCAGGTTATCAGGGTCTGGGCCGGGGTCGAATGGGTTCGGGCGTTGCCAGCACTAGTCTGGACTGGTGCTCGGGCGCTCTGCCTGTCTCCAACCCAGAATGAAGGGGACCACCTCCTGGGTCTGGGAGCTGGTTGCCCCTCGGAGGTATCGGGACCTGGACGTGGGAGTAGAGAGAGTATGTATGGGGAGTGTGAGTGTGAGCATACAGCGTCCGTTGGGTGTGTGGGTGTGAGTGTTTTTATGTGTACCCATGATTGTGGGAACATGTGATTGTGACTGTTTTGGTGTCAGGTTGGGTCATGGGGTACTTCCTCTCCTGGATCAGCTTAGGCCCCCATTAAATGTGGGGCCTATTTCCTCTCCACCACACTCACTGCCGGTGGCTGGTGTCTCTGCCCACTGGTGTACTGGTGGTTCTCGGTGTCTGGGGATGAGAGCTTTGGTGTGTGTCAGATCACTCCAGGTGCCTGCTCTGCAGCGCCTTTGCCCCCTGGCTCTGCCAACCCTCTGCTGGAGGGTGATGTGCCAAGGGGTCTCGGATCTCAGGGTCCATGGCTGGATCTGCTCTGGTGTAGACGGCTGCCAGAGAGGGCCTTTGTGGGCTTGTCGCTGCAGCTCGCTGGGGCTACTACAATGTGCCTGGTGGTTAGTTCCCTTGGGGCCTCTCCTCAGGGTGCAGTGGTAGTCCCGGCGGGGGTCCTCCTGGGATTCCCGTGCTCTGGGGGGCCTTAGGATGTCTGTGGCTTAGGTCTCCTCTGTGTCTGTTGTGGGTCCTAGGGGGCAGGTCTGGGGCTCCTCACACTGACTACTGCATATTTCTATGGACAAACCTGATATATACAAGTGTGCTCACACATACACCCAAAGTGTTTGGATTCAGTGTCATATTGTTTTTTTTTTTGTTGGACTAATATGTGGGGAAGAACTCCTGAAGCTCGAGGTTTGCAGGTAAGACGAGTCTTTAATGTTAATGCCAGGACACAGACAGGGTGGCAAGTGATCACACATACACAAGATCACACATAAGGAACCAGCGGGGAACAAAGGAAATAAACGGGCTTAAATGCATAACTGAACAGCTGGGGGAACCAATGACAAACGTGACCAGACAATCAGGGAAAACTGATTTATATATATATATCAAGCAGAGTATGATAGCGTTGACCGTAATGCTCAACTTGTGAAAGTAAATTTGAGATTCTTCTTGACACTTAGACAACAATACCAAGTGCTACTCTGCCAGACAGGAGACTTTAAAATAAATAAATAAAAAAATCATAAATAAATAAAACCAGTAACTATGTGTTACTGTGTCCAGGTATCACCACAGTGTGGAAATCTATCACCTTAGTAGAAAGTAAACTGGCTTGGATGTTACAAAAACACTAAAAAACTAATCACCAAAACTTAAGCCTGTCATAAATGGAAAGATGCTGGAACACCAACTGCACTATCCACATCCAAATGAGTTTAACATCATCATAGACTGAGAGAGTGCTAACCAAGAAAGAAGCCCCCGCTCTAAAATAGATACCTTTAAACTTGACTGAAATTTGCAATTGCATGCGTGGATAAGGCAAATGGCATCACGAGAACAGTTTTTTGTCAAATAAGACACAGACTTGGCAATCTGGTTGATAGATATGTTTGGAAGGCTGAAGTTAAGGCTTTCAAAATTAAAAAAATATATATATACTGTACCTGCTGTCTAGCATAGTGATGGCAGCCTCATACTGTGGGGCTGCTTTGCTGTCTGTACTACTTATGTACTGCTTCAGATGCAAGGAATTATGAAGAAAGAATATTTCCTCCAAATAATTCGTCTTCACCTTAAATCCATGAAGCAGGTATAATTGTGCATAAAAAAACAACATGCTATTTACCAAAAAAGGAAAAAAAACTTTGTGAAAAGCAGCAGGTATGTAAAAAACCAATTGAGCTTGTTGGGAGCAGTGGTCTAACAGCTGCTGGGAGGAAGGATCTGCGATAACGCTCCTTTGTGCACCAGGATGCAACAATCTGTCACTGAAGTAACTCTCCAATTCTGCAACAGCTACATGCATGGGCTAGGAGACATTGTCTTACAGTGATGTAATTTTTGCTAAGGTCCTTCTGTCTCCCACCACCTGCACTGTGTCCAGGGGGCATGGGGATGGACCCCATTTGTGAATCAAAGTGTCAGAAGGGGCATCAAAGTACTTGCAGGTGTTTGATCAGTTTGTTGAAAAATGGTGGTTTTGATGCATTGGATAAGTTAGACCTTCTGGTCAATTACCAGAACCAATAAGGGGAAACTGTCCAGATTCAAATTCTGGACGATTGATGGATGCACCCTTTTGTAAGAATTACAATGCAATCAATGATAAAATATGACTATGTTGGAGCCCTGTCAATACATTTAAAACACCAGCTTTTGCTTGTTGTTCCATGTTCTTTAAACAATTGAGTTTGAAAAAAGAATGGTTCACATAAATCATTCACGTTTCTGACCTGTACTGTGGCCAAAATGGCAATTACGGAGTTATAAGAATTCGGTGTAACTCAGTCAGTGTTTTGACTCTTAGCTACAGGATTCAGAAATGGTCATCTGCAAGCGTTGCTAAAATAAGCTAAATATGTTGCTAAATCTCTCTGGAGGGAAAGATTTAGCAACAAGATAGGAGATAGGAAGATAGGAAGCACGCAAAGTCTCTTTTCATTTTCACACTTGAGGACAAAATTGTCTGACTGCAACCAGGTCTTAAAAGAGATAAATAAAGTATCAGATCTGGACTATTGTGTCTCCATACGATGATGTCCAATATAAAGGACAGCAGTTTGAGGCTTAATGAGAACAAGCTTGCGGAGGTCACTATTCTCCAATTTTATTTTGTCTCTTTTCTCTTTCTTGACTTTGGAAAAAAACAATTAAAGTGATTCTTCCCTCAAGTTCTTAATGACCAAGTTCGGTCATAAGGATCTCATGGATCTCTGCTCTTCCTTCAAGGTTTTTTCATGGCTCATAGATAATACATAAAAAAAGGAACTTCTTCTAATCAATCCAATGCTGAAGGACTGTGTTTAAACTTGTACCTGGTTTGTTTTTTTATATACAGGACACAATTTCAGTCACTATGACAAACTTTCTGCATGTCTTTTAGACAAAATAGTATATGACCTTTGATTTTCTGCACTTAAATTCAAAGAAGACAAGAAAGGTAACTGTTTTCAGTCCTGATCACCTTGGTTGAGGTGCCTCCAGGGGTTCACTGATGATACTGTTGAGCAGGACATATCTTTTAAATCCTTTATCAAGCAGGTTTCCATAACCTCATTCGTCCACTTGAATACTAAAATTAGGAATATCATTGTCTCAGAGTTACATACTAGTCCATGCATTTTATCACTTCTAAGCTGAAATATCATACCTCTTTATAGTCAGGATGTTTTTATCACTTAAAAGTCTTCAGCTAATCCATAATCCTGTGGGCGGTTTAGTGGTTCAATGTTCTTGTCCATGAGGTAGACACCATGTCTAGCTTAAAGGCAGGTTAGAATTTAAACTTTAATGTTCTTTAAGGTGGCTGGTATAGGCAAAGGCTTCTGTTGGAAATACTGACCATATTTAATCTCAAACCCATCTTTACCTTTTTAAATCTCCTAGTATGTAATTTTGCCACCATTTACTTAGTTTTCCCTCACCTACCTTAAACAGGCCCAAACTATGCTAAATAGACTGTGGCACATTGTGAGCTTGGCTATGGTGGAAGTTTCTTCCTGGTAAAAGGGAGTCTATTATTTCCTCTGTCACCACATGCTTGCTTCTTAGTTTGGCAATTTCTTACTGGTTAACATTTAATGATCTCCAGAATTTGACAGCATTGTAACATTATTGGGTGGGATTTGACTCCAATGTAACTGTATTTGAATCTGAATTTAAGTGTATTATATTGAATTGTATTGGAATGGAATTTGGTATTATTCTTTTTTGTAAATCTCCGGCTTTGACTAGCACTGGATCAGGTTCAGTGGGAAAAAAAAATAAACTACGGAGTCTTCAGATATTATCTTCTTTTCTTGTACAGCTCCCAAGATAAAAAAATTCCTTTAGCATCCGAGGTTTTAGATGCATTTATCCTGAGTTACTATTAGCCCTCCCTTTCACTATGATGTCAACCTGAGCTGTCCCAGGGTGCTCTCTTTTCACTTTGTCTATTGTGTTGGTACATTATGCACCAACTGTAAGTACAGTCATTATCATTTAGCTTCTCCTGCCAGTTCTTCCTGGCCTCTTGCCTGGAAATAGGCCAGTTCTCCCTTACGTTCTCTCACTCTAATGGGCAGTTGTGGCAGATTCTTGAGCAATTGAAACATCCATCCATCCATCCATCCATCCATCCATCCATCCATCCATCCATCCATCCATCCATCCATCCATCCATCCATTCAATTCAATTCATTTCAGTTCAGTTTATTTATATAGCGCCAATTCACAACACATGTTGTCTCAAGGCACTTCACAAAAGTCAGGTACATACATTCCAATTAATCCTAACCATTTAACCATGCAGTTAGATTCAGTTATTTGCTCAAATTGGATAAAACGTTTTTCTATCTAAGGAAACCCAGCAGATTGCATCGAGTCAGACACTTGTAGCATTCACTCCTCCTGGATGACCATGTAGCGACAGTGGACAGTCACTGGCGTTGACTTTGCAGCAATCCCTCATACTGAGCATGCATGTAGCGACAGTGGAGAGGAAAAACTCCCTTTTAACAGGAAGAAACCTCCAGCAGAACCAGGCTCAGTGTGAGCGGCCATCTGCCACGACCCACTGGAGGTTTGAGAGAACAGAGCAGAGACACATAAAGAACACAGAAGCACTGATACAGGAGTCCTTTCTATGGGAAGGAAAAGTAAATGTTAGTGGATATAGCTCCTTTAGTCGTTTCATCTAGAAAGAAAGAACAGATCAACTTTGAGCCAGTTTTAAAGGATAGAGTCTGAAAGAGACCACATATAATTAGTTACAGTAAAAGCTCAGTCAATTGCTATATCTAGGAGAGAGAAAGGGTTAAACACTGAAAGACAGGGCCATGTGGATCATCGGTAGAAGGTGAGCATTAAGTTGTTGCCAGCAGAAGCTTGGACAATCCCCCTCTCCATAAAGGTGTCACAGGTAGACACAGAGTCAGGCCATCCCACTGATGGTCATTGTTATGCTAAAAACCACAAGGATTGGGATACCTCTCTCTGTCAAACTGATTAGAACCATTGGAAAAGAGAAGGGGTCATACAGGTAGCAGAAATGGAGGGTGTGTTTGCACCTCAACCATAACTGAGCCGGTTGAGGCTAAACCTGACTCCCCCTTACTCCATCCAACAGGGAGGGAGGAAGGTTCTGCAGTTATTTCCAATGTTGTCTAACTTGCTGAGGATGAAGTAATCATCATCAGGAGTATGTCAAAGATTTTATTTTTAATAGAATCAATTTTATTTAAGAAGAATCCCATAAAGTCATGACTGCAGAGAGCTGAGGGAATGGATGGCTCAACAGAGCTATGACTCTGTGTAAGTTTACCAACTGTACTAAAGAGAAACCTAGGATTATTCTTGTTCTCTTCTATTAATGATGAGAAATAAGCTGTTCTGGCTTGGTTAAGTGTCTTTTTATACAGCAGTAGGCTATTTTTCCAGATTAAGTAGGAATCCTCTAGGTGTGTAGAACGCCATTTTCTCTCCAATTTTCTAACGTTGTGCTTTAAAGTACGCAGATCTAAATTAAACCAAGAGGCTTGCCTCCAAAGAATAATTACCTTCTTTTTCAAGGGGTCCCTCGTGATGCCTTGTGGGGGGTGCTCCAGGAGTATGGAATCGGGGGCCCTTTATTAGGGGCCATCCGGTCCCTGTACGAGCGGAGCAGGAGTTTGGTCCGCATTGCCGGCACTAAGTCGGACCTGTTCCTGGTGCATGTTGTACTCCGGCAGGGCTGCCCTTTATCACTGGTCCTGTTCATAACTTTTATGGACAGGATTTCTAGACGCACCCAAGGGCCGGAGGGGGTCTAGTTTGGAGACCAGCGGATTTCGTCTCTTCTTTTTGCAGATGACGTGGTCCTGCTGGCCCCCTCTAGCCAAGACCTACAGCATGCGCTGGGGCGGTTCGCAGCCGAGTGTGAAGCGGCTGGGATGAAGATCAGCTCCTCCAAGTCCGAGGCCATGGTACTCGACCGGAAAAGGGTGGCTCGTCCTCTTCAGGTTGGAGGGGAGTTCCTGCCTCAAGTGGAGGATTTCAAGTATCTCGGGGTCTTGTTCACGAGTGAGGGAAGAATGGAGCGGGAGATCGACAGACGGATCAGTGCGCCTGTCGCAGTAATGAGGGCACTGTGCCGGTCCGTTGTGGTGAAGAGAGAGCTGAGCCGAAAAGCGAAGCTCTCGATTTACCGGTCGGTCTACGTTCCTACCCTCACCTATGGCCATGAACTTCCATTACTCCCGGACACAAACGGCTGAAATGAGCTTCCTCCGTAGGGTGGCCGGGCACTCCCTTAGAGATAGGGTGAGGAGCTTGGCCATTCGGGAGGGGCTCGGAGTAGAGCCGCTGCTCCTCCACATCGAGAGGAGCCAGTTGAGGTGGCTCGGGCATCTATACCGGATGCCTCCTGGACGCCTTCCTCGGGAGGTGTTCCAGGCACGTCCCACCGGGAGGAGGCCCAGGGGACGGCCCAGGACACGCTGGAGGGGCTATGTCTCTCGGCTGGCCTGGGAACACCTTGGGCTCCCCCCGGAGGAGCTGGAGGAGGTGTCTGGAGAGAGGGACCTCTGGGTGTCTCTGCTGAGTCTGCTGCCCCCGCGATCCGGTCCCGGATAAAGCGGAAGACGACGAGTATGAGTATGAGTACGAGTACGAGTACGAGTATGAGTACGAGCTTAGCTCCGTAGGCTCAGTAAAAGGAACTCTTGATGCTTGAAAATATCAAGACATTGTGGACAATTCTGTGCTCCCAACTTTGTAGGAATAGTCTGGGGATGTCCCGATCCTGTTCCAACAAGACTATACATCAGCACACGAAGCAGGGTCCATCAACACAAGGATGAGGTTTTGTGAGGAAGAACTTGACTTGCCTGCATGTAATCCTGACCTCAGCTCGATTGAACACCTTTGGGATACATTTGGGTGGAGAATGTGAATATATAGTAACAATGGGATTACACTCAAGTTCATACAGTCTGTGTGTGAATCTCGCACATTTTATATTTATTTTATTAAGATAAATAGAGGTAAGCATTTCACAACTTCTCATATTAATCTGTTTCTTGCTCATAACATTTAGAGTGATATTACACATCACATAATCTTGTACAACGCAAGGGAGCATGCATATTTCACAATAATAGTTTTATCTTTATATCTTCCTTTGTTATGAGCTGTAATTTAATCTCAGTCATCCTACTCCCATAAGTGTTTACCAAAAATTGCCCATGTGTGACATATTCCTTTGCCCATGACTCTTTATAATCTGAATTTAATTTCACCCATCCCTCTGCCTGTTCTATTCTAGATGGGAGGCTAAATTAGCGTGTAATTATAGGCTTTGACTCTTGGCTGCATTGCACTAATGGATCAGAGCATCTCTATATACCTCAGTAATAGCCCGACAGAATCCAAATGAGACAGCTCAAGTTCCCAAATGCTAACTCGATTCTCTGTGCACACCTTGCACAGGGCTTGCACCATCTGAGGCTGGAATTGGCACAAATGAGATACACAAAAGATTACATGGCTGATAGCTGTGACATATCCAATGATTGTCAGTGTTACTGCAACAGCCGCTGCTATTTTTGTATCCATTTATGTTGTTGTGTTTGCATGCACCATGAGAAGCACGGTATTGAGCAGCTGTGGATAATGAACGAGTTAACTCATGATGAATTTTTTAGTGATCTGTGGAGTAGATTTCATGTTGGTTCATTAGCTTTAGGGTACATTTTCATAAATAATGCCAGCCGTCCATATAGATACACACACACACATAGCCCTATGCTCATTATCTCCTCATAGCTGTCCCCATTTCCTCTCCAGCAGCAGGGAGGAGATTTGTGGTGTCCCTCCAGGAAAAGCACAGCACTACAGGGGCCAATCCTGACCCATATTCATCTTCTCAATGTTCCAGAGGTAAACCTGAGACATGTAGCTGCGAGTGCGCCGCAGGTAAACAAAACATTTCCTCTTCCTTAATATGCGCGGGTTGTACCTTTTCACAAATTTTCTCAGTTGGAACTGTAGAATTACATCTGCATAAGTTTGAGCATTTTAATATGGTTTTGTTTGGAGCTGGTAAAAATAAGGTCTAATGTGATGAAGGAGGGAAAACGACTTGTAGGCAGTTATAGAGGGCTGATCTTAGGTTAAGCAAAATGAATGAATAACCGAGGGAAAGCTTGTTGAACTGCTTTACTGAGCATACTGTTATTCTCACGCTCCTAAGGAGGTTTTGTTTTTCTGTGAAATATTATCATTCTCTCTCCCGCTCATTTCTCTAGGCTGATTATTTTCTCCTGGGATGGCACTCAACTGTTTCTAATCACCTAATCAAGCCACAGCTCAAAAAGACCAGCAGGACTTCTCAATGTTGCAGAATTGTCCAACTTGTTTAAAGTAATCTAATCTAGCCCTCCGAGTTGGTTTGCTCCTGGTAATTTTCTGTGACTTATTCTGTGCCTCTTGTGTCCTGGAACAACCACAGTGGAACTAACTTTGAGCCTTCCTCCAAGTCCTCTCTAGATCCTCATGATACTTTCTGGTTCACAGTCCACAATAGCAAGAACATGCCTTGTAAGAGTATTGATAACTCTTATTATGTTAACTTTTAACTTTTTCACATTTCATCAGTACATTTTAAGTGATAGACCAACATAGGTTGTGACCAACACAATTGTGAAGTAAAAAAAGATACATGGTATCTTTAAAAACTGGTGTGTGCATTTTTATGTAGGCCCTCTAAGCGATTATTGCAGAATAAAACTACTTTTGCTGCAACTGAAACATTTTTGGCCATTCTTCTTTTTTTAAAGTTGCTCAAGCTCATTCAGACTGGATGCAGAGTGTCCATAAACATCCCGTAAATTCTGGATTATAAGCCGCTACTTTTTTTCCACACACTTTGAACACTGCGGCCTATACAATGGAGCAGCTAATGCATGTTTTTTTTTCATGGTGCCAAAAACATTTTGCCTGGTAACAGTAGACGAATCAAATTGATGAGTAGTTCACAGAGGTCCAATAAACTTGTGCGATAAATCAAGAGTACTTTCACAGTTCAATTACCGGTATTGTAAATCAGACATTTATATTCACACTCATCAACATGGAAAATCACCAACGGGTTTTGAAAGGCTGGACTGCTGCGTGATTAAGGGGACCGCATGCGCTCAAGTGAGAGCGGCAACAAAGAGGCTGAAGTTAGTGACGAGATCCTAAGGCTGTTCGATTCGGACACTGAAGATCAGGACTTTGATGGTTTCAGTGGAAGAAGATGAAGAAGGCGATCAATTACTTTTGACCTGGTAGGCTGCAGTGTATATCAGTTAGGAGATATTGGAATGTTGTTCGTGGACTGTTCAGCAAAAAAAGCATTAGCAACGAAATTTGTGTGTTACTGATAACGTACGTATATTTAAAGGTAGCCGTGTTAGCCACTGTTCGAAAAAGCATTTGCAATATGCCTTTGTTTATATTACCATACGGATTAAGGTAAAAGTTAAAAATTCCTCACGTGTAATTTCTTTCTGTGTAAATCATATTACAACGTGGGACACCTGCGGCTTAACATCCGCTGCGGCCCTTTACAAGTACAAAATTGGTTTTCTTTGTAAAATTAGAGCATGCGGCTTTTAATCAGGTGCACTCTGTAGTCCGGAATTTACGGTAGTTTTTAAGTCTTGCCACAGATTCCTACTTGGACTCAGATCTGGCCTTTAACCGGGTCAACACATGAATATGCTTTGATCCTAAACATTGGTTCCGCTTTAGTAAACACTACATATTATATGATCATAATAACAGACATTTTAAACCATAATACAGAAGAACTTAAAGACATTATCCACTGGCATTGATTGATTGGCTGGGGTATGTGGTGTAACTATAATAATAATCATAATCTGGTGTTGGCTGATTGGCTATGGGACCAGGAGAAATGAGAAGGTTTTTGAAGAGGTAGTGCAGGGAAAAGTTAATAAAACTCAAGAGCGACTACAATAATATTTAGGACCACAATGGCCGAAGTAGGTCAAACCGAAATATAATTTTATTATTTAGAAACCATAAGCCAAACCTAAAGGCTGAAAAAATGGTATATGTCCTGTACTCGTATAGCTATTTATCAAGTCCCCAGAGACCCCAGAGCGCTTTACACTACAATTAGTCATCCTCCCATTCATTTGCACATTCACACACTGATAGTGGTTAGCAACATTGTGTCCACAGCTGACTGACTGGGGCAGACAGACAGAAGTGAGGCTGCTATACAATCAGTGCCACCGAGCCCTCTGACCACCATCAGCAGGCAAGGCGGTTTAAGTGTCTTGCCCAAGGACTGATACAGACAGCGGGGATTCAAAACTGCAACCCATCGATACAGAGCCCAGTTGCCCGCAACCAGACTGCTTGCATCGGATTAAATGGGAGGAAGACCCGCTGAACCAGCGGAAACAAGAATTTCCAATATCCAACCTAAAATTAACTTCGCTCTAGTTAGAAGTCCACAGTTTTGCGCTTTGAAGTCCTTGTCCTTGTTATTGTCATGGCTGAGACCGATTGAAGTGTGGTAAGGCGTATTCGTCACCTCCTGTTTTCACTGTTGTTTGGTGTGTGAAGGGTCTCTCGTTTGATCTGATTTCTCTCTACTGTGATATATCTTACTTGTTCTAATACATAAGCACATTAAAACAAATACTTTCTGTTGCTGCATTTAACGTTTGGGGACTCTCCATGTCCTACACGGTTTTTCTAGTAGTGGTAAGGGGTCGCTAGCTTAGCGTTAGCTTTAACTCCACCATGGCTACCTGTTCTGCTGTTTTTCTCTCTGAGTCTCCTCCTCTCTCCTGCTCTCTGTGTCAGATGTTCAGTCACTCCTCTGCCTCCTTTAGTGATAATGGTATGTTTAATAAATGTAGCATTTTTGTAGCTTTGGAGGCGAGGGTGTCAGAATTGGAGGCCTGGCTCCGGGCTGTTGAAAAACCAGCAGATAGCCATGGCCCCTTAGCCAACATGGAGCCACCGAGGGTAGCTCCACATAGCAATCTTTCAGCAGAGCCCGCACAGCCGGTGCCTCAGGTCGGCTGGGTGACAGTACGTAGAAAGCATAGTCCTAGATCCCAGCCCACAGGTCACCACCAACCCATCTGCGTTTCTAAGAGATTTTCCCAGCTCAGCGACACACCCGCTGAGAAGCCAACTCTGGTAATTGGCAGCTCCATAGTCAGAAACTGGCCCTAGAGACACCAGCGACCATAGTCAAATGTCTGCCGGGGGACAGAACGGGCGACATCAAATCCTACCTGAAACTGCTGGCTAAGGATAAGCGTAAATACAGTAAGATTGTTATTCACGCTGGCAGTAATGACACCTGGTTACGTCAATCGGAGGTCACCAAAGTTAGTGTTACCTCGGTGTGTAAGTTTGCCAAAACAATGTCGGACTCCGTAATTTTCTCTGGTCCCCTTCCCGATCTAACCAGTGATGATATGTTTAGCCGCAAGCTGTCATTAAACCGCTGGCTGTCTAGGTGGTGTCCAGAAAATGATGTGGGTTACATTGATAATTGGCGAACATTTTGGGGAAAACCTGGTCTAATCCGGAGAGACGGCATCCATCCCACTTTGGATGGAGCAGCTCTTCTTTCTAGGAGTCTGGCCGAATTTATTAGTTCTCTGACAACCCAGGCTTCAGACCAGGAAGCAGTGTCGTAGTTTAATACTCCTCTCTGCAGCTTCTGTACTGCTACCCACCAATTACCCTATTAAGACACTGTCTCGCCCACAGCCAAAATTGAATAGATTAAAAAATTATCTAAAAGGAGGAAATCATGAAAATCTCAAAAAAATAAACACAACTCAGAATAAAAAGAAAAATAAAAAAATTAAATGTGGCTTACTGAACATAAGATCTCTTTCTTCAAAGACTTTGCTAGTTACTGACCTGATTTGTGACAATCAGATTAATGTATTTTGCCTCACAGAAACCTGGCTGCAGCAAGAGGATTATGTTACTATAAATGAGTCAACTCCTACTAATTATTTAAATTTAGTCCCAGACCAATAGCTACAACTCTTTTGAATATTTAATCCTTAGTTTTCCTCATCCAAATTGCAAAGCACTAAAACCACTTCTGTTTGTTGTTTTGTACCATCCACCAGGCCATTGCTCTCAATTTTTAGATCAGTTTTCGGACCTTTTATCTGATTTAGTGTTAAATACAGATAAGGTTATTATAGTGGGGATTTTAACATTCATGTTGAGACTAAAAGTAATAGCCTAAATATAGCCTTTAATGCTATCTAAGACTCAATTGGTTTTGCTCAAAACATTAACAAACCCACCCACCTTTGTCTTCATTCTCTGGACATTGTGCTGACATATGAGTGTAAAGACATAACAATATTTTCTCATAACCCTGTCCTGTCTGACCATTTTTTAATAACCTTTGAGTTTAATTTAACCGAGTACTCAGCACCTGAAAGAAAAATTCATTATAGTAGATCATTATCAGACAATGCTGTAACAACCTTTAAAGAATCTGTTCCACTTTTAATTTCCTCATTATCACAGAAAAACACAGTGGAGGGTAATAATTTTGTTTTTTCCCCTTCACAATTTGATTCTTTTGTTCATAGTGTTACTTCATCATTGCGTGATGCGTTAGACAATGCAGCCCACTTGAAAAAGAACGCAATTATTCATAGGAGGCTGGCTCCCTGGTTTAATTCAGAGCTGCGTACTTTAAAGCACAGTGTTAGAAAATTGTAGAGAAAATGGCGCTCTACACAACTAGAGGATTCATAGTTAATCTGGAAAAATAGCCTACGGTTGTATAAAAAGACACTTCGCCAAGCCAGAACAGCTTATTTCTCATCATTATTAGAAGAGAACAAGAATAATCCTAGGTTTCTCTTTAGTACAGTTGCTAAACTTACACAGTCATAGCTCTGTTGAGCCATCCATTTCCTTTAGCTCTCAGCAGTCATGACTTTATGGGATTCTTCTTAAATAAATCTTCTTAAAATCTTTGACATACTCCAGAAGATGATTACTTCATTCTCAGCAAGTGAGACAACATTGGAAGTAAATGTAGAACTTGGTCTGTGTTTGGACTGTTTTGATCCTGTGGAGCTTCCTGAGTTATCAGAAATATTAGCTTCATCTAAACCTTCAACTTGTATGTTAGACCCAATCCCAACCAAATTATTTAAGGAAGTGTTCCCTCTGATTACCAGCCCCATTTTAGATATGATTAATATATCCTTAGTAAATGGATATTTTCCACAAACTTTTAAGGTAGCTGTAATTAAACCTTTACTTAAGAAACCTTCACTTGATCGAGATGACTTGAAAAATTACAGACCTATATCCAATCTTCCATTCTTATCTAAAATTCTTGGGAAAATAGTTGCTAATCAAATGTGTGAGCATTTACACATCAATGACCTGTTTGAAGAGTTTCAGTCAGGTTTCAGAGCTCATCATAGCATTGAAACAGCTCTGCTGAAAGTCACTAATGATATTCTTATGGCCTCAGATAATGGACTTGTGTCTGTACTTGTCCTCTTAGATCTCAGTGCTGCATTTGATACAGTCGACCCTAATATTCTCTTAAAAAGGCTGGAATATGCTGTAGGGATCAGGGGAACAGCGCTAGGCTGGTTTAAATCTTATTTGTCTGACAGATTCCAGTTTATTCATGTAAATGATAAATCATCTTTAAACTCCAGGGTTAATTGTGGAGTACCACAGGGCTCAGTACTTGGGCCAATTCTCTTTACTATATATATGCTTCCAATAAGTAAAATTATCAGGCAGCATAGTATAAATTTTCACTGTCACACTGATGATACTCTTTACTTATCCATCAATCCTGATGAGCCCAACCAGTTAGATAGACTACAAGCATGTCTTGAAGACATACAAATTTGGATGACATTACATTTTCTGCTTCTAAATTCAGACAAGACAGAAGTTGTTGTCTTTGGACCGGAGTCTTTAAAAAAGAAACTGCTTAGTCAATCAATTTACTATCAGGATGTCCACAAAATGCAGTTAAAAGCCTTCAGCTGATTCAAAATGCTGCAGCAAGAGTTCTGATGAAAATTAAAAAGAGAGATCATATTTCTCCTATTTTGGCTTCCCTTCATTGGCTCCCTGTTAAATCCAGAATAGAATTTAAAATTCTCCTCCTCACATATAAAGCCCTAAATGATCTAGCTGATCTGATTGTTCCATATGTTCTTAACAGAGCACTTCGTTCTCAGACTGCAGGTTTACTGGTGGTTCCTAGAGTCTCTAGAAGTAGAATGGGAGGCAGATCCTTTAGTTATCAGGCTCCTCTCCTGTGGAACCAGCTCCCTGTCTACTTTTAAGGCTAGGCTTAAAACTTTCCTTTTTGATAAAGCTTATAGTTAGAGTGGCTTAGGTTATCCTGAGCTATCTCTGTAGTTATGCTGATATAGGCTTAGGCTGCTGGAGGACATAATGACCACTTTCACTCTCTTCGCTACATTCTCATACTACTCTGCAACTTAGCATTATTTCCTGTTATTTCAGCAATTAACTTTATGTTCTCTCTCTTTTCTCTTCCTAGAAGCTACACCTGGCCTGACTCTGTCTTAATTGACTTAATGCTCACCTTCTACTGATGATACACTTGGCCCTGTCTTTCAGTGTTTAACCCTGTCTCTCGCCTACTGACTGAGCTTTTACTGTGCTCTCTTTCATACTCTAACCTTGAAAACTGGCTCAGAGTTTATCTGTTCTTTCTTCCTAGATGAAATTACTAAAGGAGCTACATCCATTAACATTTACTTTTCCTTCCCATAGAAAGTACTCCTGGATCAATGCTTCTGTGTTCTCCTTCTGTTCTTTTTCCTTCTCTGCTCAGTTCTCCAAAACTCCCAATCGGTCATGGCAGATGGCCGCTCACACTGAGCCTGGTTCTGCTGGAGGTTTCTTCCTGTTAAAAGGGAGTTTTTCCTCGCCACTGTCGCTACATGCATGCTCAGTATTTGAGATTGCTGCAAAGTCAACGCCAGTGACTGTCCACTGTCGCTACATGCTCATCCAGGAGGAGTGACTGCTACAAGTCACTGACTGGATGCAATCTGCTGGGTTTCCTTAGAAGAAAAACTTTTTATCCAATTTGAATAAATAACTGAATCTGACTGTACTGTTCAATGGTTAGTTATCAATTGGAGTTCATGTGCCTGACTTGAAGTCTGTGTGGTTCGATTGGATTGACTTGGCCCATTTTGGGGTTGCCCACCTTTTGCGCGGTGCAGCGGGAGGCAGCACTCTCCTGTTGTTTTTTTCTCAGCCTTCCGAATCCCTCCCTGTTGGATGGAGTAAGGGGGAGTTAGGTTTATCCTAAACCAACTCAGTTATGGTTGAGGTGCAAACACATCCTCCATTTCCACTACCTGTGCGACCCCTTCTTATGCAAGGAAAAAAAAATGCAATAACGAATATGAAGAGCCACAGACCAGCCCCCCTGGACCTGGGACAGATACAGAGGAGATCGAAGCCATAGACATCCAAAGGCCCCCCAGAGCACAGGAACCCCAGGAGAACCACCGCCGGGACTACCGCAACCTCCCCAACTATACTCCCAGATCCAGAGCGACCCCAGACCAAACCCCGACCCCAGTCCCCAACAACCCCCATCCTCATCCAGAGAGGGGGCCATGTACAAAAGAGGGGGTCTACATGGTCCAAACTAGCCCACCAACCAGAGCCACCACAGGACGATACAGTACCAACTCCCAATGAATTCTGAACCTATCCCCATGAGCCCCCAACCCCCATAAACCCCAACATGAATTTTCCCTACAGGGCCACCCCCTACCGGGACACAGTACGCCCCCTGCAACCACACAAACACACCACATCTCCGCCACTGCAACAACAGCAAAGGGAGAAACATTATCAAGCTCAGCTCTACCATCGCCGCTCAGCCGATCCAAATGCCGGTGATCCCACATCCAAGAAGAGGACACAACCCAGCACACAGCACAGCCAGCACCAGCAGACCCAGCCTGCCAGTCCATCAGAGGGAAACATGCACCAGTCTGGTAACAGGGACGGGCAGGCCAACCGCTCCAGGCCAAGTACAACCCGCCGGCCACCCCAGTGCAGACACAAGACATGCTCCACCGCCCCACCTACCTGACTGCCATCCCCCACCCGCCAACCACAACCACATGTACAGTCACCGGCCACTTTATTAGGTACCCCTTGCTAGTACCGGGTCGGACCCCCTTTTGCCTTCAGAACTGCCTTAATCATGTTGTTGATAACAAATTCTGACCTTACCATTCGAATGTCGCAGTAGAAATCGAGACTCATCAGACCAGGCAATGTTTTTCCAATCTTCTATTGTCTAATTTTAGTGAGCCTGTGTGAATTGTAGCCTCAGTTTCCTGTTCTTAGCTGACAGGAGTGGCACCCGGTGTGGTCTTCTGCTGCTGTAGCCCATCCGCCTCAAGGTTCGATGTGTTGTGCATTCAGAGATGCTCTTCTGCACGCCTTGGTTGTAACGAGTAGTTATTGGAGTTACTGTTGCCTTTCTATCAGCTCGAACCAGTCTGGTCATTCTCCTCTGACCTCTTGTATCAACAAGGCATTTTCGCCCACTGAACTGCCGTTCACCGGATATTTTCTCTTTTTCGGACCATTCTCTGTAAACCCTAAAGATTTTAGTGTGTGAAAATCCCAGTAGATCAGCAGTTTCTGAAATACTCAGACCAGCCCCTCTGGCACTAACAACCATGCCTCGTTCAAAGTCACTTAAATCATCTTTCTTCCCCATTTTGATGCTTGGTTTGAACTGCAGCGGATCGTCTTGACCATCTCTACATGCCTAAATGCAATGAGTTGCTGCCATTTTATTGGCTGATTAGAAATTTGCGTTAGCGAGCAGTTGGATGTTGGGTGTACCTAATAAAGTGGCTGGTGAATATATTTATATATATATTTCTTATGGGGTTTCACGCAGATTACTTTAATGTAACAATTTCGTACAGTAACGTTAATAGTGGTACAACGCACTACACCAACGACTGGAGGCGGGGCCTCAAGCCATAGCTCCAGCCATTTGTGCGACCGTGGAAACACAACAGGTTCGTTGCTGAGTAGAGCGAGATCGAGTGGAGTGGAGCTGTGAAACCTAAACAGAGCCAGTGTAAAAGGGGCATTTGCAGATTCACCTGGTTTTCAAATTTGGGATTGGAAGGGGATTTTGTTGGGCATGATGTTATTCCCAGCTATACAGCTTGAAAACCATGGACCTAAACCATTTTATTTTAGGACTGACTGTATGTTTATGGATGCTCTCCTGCAGGAAAGTTAACCCCAGTGTCAAGTCGTTTGATGTTCTCCCACACGACCACACAGTTGTTTCTCTTATTAATGCTCTCCTTGTCCGATCTATTAATTTCGGTGGTCGGCTAAATCTTGTTTGCAGTTGAGCCATACTCCTTTTAATTTTTAGATGATGGATTACAATGTGCTTTGTGAGATGTTCGAAACTTCAGGTCAAGTTTTATTGACCTACCCTGGTTATTCACCTCAGTCTACCTGCTTACCACCTGCCTGAGCCACCCCTGGATCAACACCCCTTCCCTGCAGTGATAATTATGCAGGGTAAGTAAGACAAACCCGAATACCCCTTTATGTACCTGAGTTAACCTTGTTTGCTTTTTCCTCAGATTATTTCCTGGACTGTTTCTTTAAGACATTCTAGCATAAGTCAGCAGTAAAAATAAACCTTGCCTTAAAGATTTCCTCAATACCTATCAGTGTGTACCTGGATTTGCGTCAAATAACAAAACTTCTAACCCAACAGTTATTTATTTTCTAATGAATTTCCACTCCTATCCTCAAGCATTTGAATCCCAGGAGTCACTAAAGTGCTACTACAAACAAGAATCATCTTCCACAGCTTTTTAACATCAAAGACAAATTATTAAAAACAAACGGATTGCATGTTTTTGGCAAAGAAAAGATAGAAAATAGGATATACAAGGAAAAACAGGGCATATAATGGAACATTGAGGAATTACTGCCAGTTTTAACAGTATCAACACTAATTTCTTATTTCAAGAAAAACTAATTTTGTTTTCATACAGTCTTCTAAAGGCCTATACATGAAGTGATAGGCTATGAAAAAAAACTGCTTTAATGCTAAAAAATGTCTCTTCGTGCCAGTCTTCTATGAGCTGTCCACATTGAGCCTGTAAATGTTAGTCCAGTTGTTCTCAGCAGTTTGCAACTAGAGCAGCTTCTAATGAAATATTTAATGTAGGACACTGTATTTCTCATTTCTACTCTCTACATGTGTCCTCTCCTACATTGTCTCAACCATTTTTCTTTAAAATAAAAATGACAAGGAACAGTTAGGAACTGATTTCTAAGGTACTTAAATTAACATTTCAACCACAAACTGCAATGTTTAATTCTGAATGTTTTTTAATGGACCCCAATAAACTATTGTATAAATGTGTAGTGAAAGAAAAATGTGAATTAAAATCTAAAAAAGTGGGGAACATTCCTTTTCAGCCCCCTGGTTTAATAGTGTATCGAATCACCTTTCTGATCAATAGCAACAATAGGTTTTTTGTGGCGCTTGTCTTTCATTCTAGAAAAGAAATTTTTACCCATTCTTATTTTCAGAATAGCTCTGTCAATGTCAATTTAAGGTTTTTTTGTTGTTATTTTTGTGCAGCGCTTTCACACCAAACATTTGGAAAGCTTTTTACCATGCCAGAGTCCGATTTCTGGAGCAGATCACACTAGTGTGGACGCATCCTGAAATGGGCCAGAAAACCGTACCCTGGCATGGTTACAACTTGTGATCTCAGCAGGGTTAATCTGGACTCTGGAGCAGTTTGCTTGTAGTGTGAATGAGTTCCGTTGCCAACGTACCATACAATGAGGTAAACGCAGCACTTTTGAGTAGATTAAAAAAGAAGTAGAAGAAAAGCATAATAAAAGCATGAATCTGAAGACAAAAGAGTTTGAAAATGTCTGGTGGGCCTATGTGGAGTAGTGAAGAGCTGCAGACGAACAACTACTTTTGAACACCACACTAGCAACAAAAACCACGATGAAAAGGACTTTCTTCTTCGTGCATTTATTTCTTCTATCAATGCAATACTGTCCGGTGTAAAAATCTCAGTGTGAAAGCAAACCATACCAGCAGAAGGTACACTTTTTCTCACTTTTACCAATCCCTGGACTGATCAATGCACCAGACCAGCAGTGTGAATGTGCCCTAAGTCTTACCATAATTTCTCAGTTAGGTCTAGGCCATTGAATCACATGAATGTGATTTGATCTAAATTATTCCATTGTAGCGCTGGCCTTATGTTATGGCCATTGTCCTGCTGGAAGCTGAACCACTCAAGTCTTTTCAGCCTCAAATAGGGTTTCTTCCAGGATTTCCCCATACATTGCTCTATCCATCTTCCCATGAACTCTGATCAGGTTTTGTGTCCTCACTGAAAAAAAGCACTCCCACCACCATTTTCACAGTGCATGGTACATTAAAGGTGTTAATTTTCTGCCACACATGGCACACCATCTGTAACCTACCCTGGCCTTAGATCTCTGCAGCTCCTCCAGAGTTACTGTGGGCCATTTGGCTGCTTCCCTCCTTGCCCGGCCTTTCAGTTTAGGTGGGTGGCCAAGTCTTGGAAGGTTTGCAGTTGTGCCAGACTATCTCCATTGTTGGATGATAGATTGAACAGTGCTCTGTGAGCTGCTCAAGGCTGGGGATATTCTTTTATTGTGTAACCCTGCTTTAAACTCCTCCACAGATGTATCCCTGACCTGTTTCCTTTCTGTCTTGATATTCATGATATTGTTTGTTTAGGATTTTCCTCTAAGAAACCTCTGAGATCTTCACAGAATACCTGGATTTACACTAAGATTATGTTACACACAGGTTGACTCTGTTTACTGCTATTTTTTATGATGACTGAGTTATTCAATGAAGTGAACACATATGCCGAGGTCGGCAAAAACAATGAAGAGATAGAGATGGAAAAAGGGCTGTAAATGAAATGCACCAACAGGAGGAACGTGCAGTACTAGAGGTCTTTTACAGACACACAGGGTTATGATGAATTATGCACTGCTGAAATGATTCCAGCTCCTATTGTTTTCTCCACAGCTCTCTGTAGAAAACTGAACTTCCCTCTTCATCAGTATAAAAGTAAGAGATGCAAAGGCAATGACACACATAAGGCATTTGAAGGCAAAGTCAAAGCAGCCACCAAAGGAAATAAGTTAATTTTTACTTAAACATATCTACTCTTATTTAAAAAAATAACATCAGTAAAGAGTATATGGAGCAAATATGTTTAGATGGTTTGAATGAAAAGAAGGAAATAGAAGAGGGCTGGGATATGTAGACAAGGTTAAAAGGTTTTACTGGAATCAGGTTAGAGACCGCATACTAAGGGGAAGAAGATAAATGGAAGAAGAGAGAATTCAATTAGATAATAGCAAGCCTGTTGCAATTTTATCACAAATAACTGAAAACATCTCTCTCATTTCCAAAAACACACATTAGTTAGGAAAAACTCCTTCAAACTGACACAACAGTAAAAAAAAGCTTTCATTACTTAAAAGTATAACAGTATGGGAGCCAAGAATAACTGTAACTACAACAAAATGCTTTTCTTTTGGCTTTGGGGAGATAATATGAAAATCTATGCATATGAACTTTTACCTGAAAGACCAGCACATAGTAATAAGTCAATTTAAAGTGGAAGAATAAACATACCAAAACACATGAAGAGCTTGGTGTGCATTTATATTCAGCCCCTTTACTCTGATATCCAATATAAACACCACAAATTCCAGATTTATATTTGTTGAATTTCACAAAAATCCTGTATAATTTTCTTCAACTTCACAATTATTTGCTACAACTTTGTCAGTGTTTCAGATAAAATCCTGCAAAAATACATTTAGGTTTGTGGCAACATGACACAATATAAAATGGTTCGAGGGATAAGATAACTTTGCATTAACAGAACAACCTTACGCATTTCAGATGTAGGTTAGAATCAACCTTGGTGTTTCTTTACTGTTTTGTCCTCTCCGGTGTTAAGTGCATATGTGTCACACATTTTTTGTCCTTACATTAGACACAACAATCTATTTAACCTTAAAGAACAGAATATTGCTATCTTTTTGTGGCTGGTTTATGTGCTTTGAATTAGGCCACTTGAATATGCAAATCCTGACACATGTCATAAATAACCTGCTCTCTCTTTTGTTTTTAGGACTGGGTTCCCTCTACCTTTTTTTTAGTAGTTCAGTTTTCTCTTTAGATGTTGCGCCCTGCTAAAACTAAATTAATTATTTTCACACAAACCATCAGTATTCTCTGAGGACCAAAGTGTGCTTCCTGCAGGTGTTTGTCTGAAAGCGATCACACAAACGTCAGCGTAAGGCTTGGGTCCAGATACACCAGCATCTTTTTAGAAGAAATGAATAGTCCATTAGTTAAGTTCACCTTGCTCACCTTCCATATGCTGCTCCCATCAAAAGAAATCCTTTTGCAGCAACTCCCACTTCACCTAGGGTGTGTGGGCTTCAGGGCATGCCAAGAAATTGTAAGGCTCTCTCAGCTAGGCAGTGCTCTACCTTAATTCCCTAGAGACGAAACCTCACATCCAAGCAAGGCATGATATTTGCAAAACTTTGGAGAAATGCTGCATTCACAGAGAATATGCAAGAAATACCAAAAAGAATTTGTTTTTCTAGTTTCCTTTTGTTGAGCATTACAGGACGTCTCAATTGAAATTTAATTATGTCGCAACCAAATTTCAGGCAGGATTCTCATTATATCCATAGTTATTAACGCTTAAACACAAGGGAACACAAACCGAAAGTAAAGCTTTAAAAATCTATGTCATTAAAATTTTGATTCTGTCAGCCCCTCTGATGAAAACAACCAAGGCAGACACCAAAGCTTGGAATTAAATTGAATACAATAATAATAATTTGTCCTTGAGCAAACTTTTGGTTTATGTTTTTGCAACTTTAACTGTGGCTGTAAAATAGTGAGGCTCTTACATAGTTTCATTGAAAGAAGATTTTTGGGACATCATGCTACTTTTGACTGCCTCAGAATGATTGCAACTTACTGTCTAGCTGCAACAAAAATTACCAAGTACTATTCACTTTTGCAAACTGAATATTTACAGATTTCTTTGCTTAAATTTCTATTTTGGTCCTTCAAAGCTTTCTAAAAACACATACACAAGCCCTGCAGTCGCCCACTTTAATGAAGACCAAAGAAAATCTTTACAAAGTGCTATTTTCATGATTTATTTATCTATTATTGCTTTCATACAGACTTACTTGCTTATTTTTAACTTGAACAGCCATTTGCACAGGTAAATCTATGGTAATATGAAGCTTTATTACATATTTCATTAAATAACCTCCTTCAAAAGGAACCGTTTTAATACTGGGTGCAACATTGGACTCTAGACAAGCTGTCCAGTAAGGTGTCTTTCTATTTGTAGCCTCTTTTGGAGCTACTAAAGCTAACACCACTACGATATTGGCCTTTGTAATAATGTCCTATTATACTGATTGCTAGTTTCCAAATCATCTAACAAATAAAAAGCTGAAGTCTAGCATGTTTTTTTATTCTGCCCATCTACTCTGATACTCCTAAATAAAATCAGTGCAGACTGTAGCATGTGTTTGTATTCAGCCCCCTTTACTCTGACATCTTTTATACAGCAATATCCAAGGCTTAGAACATCTCACAAAGCATTGTTCAATTTATTATCTGAAAATGGAAATTGTATGGCATAACTGGAAACCTACCTATACATAGATGTCCACCTAAAATGACAGGTGAGCTAAGAACAGCATCGATTGGAGAAGCAAGGAGAGCACTATTTAGCAAAGCAACCAAGAGACAATAAGAAAGATGCAGATGGTCCAGTATTCCAAAGGCAGCTTACAGAGCAAAGATAAGTCACAGTGTATGAAAGAATTGTCTACAATTTGATAAATGAGACTGAAAAACATAACAAGAAGTGGACATATTTTTATGATTATATTTTCTGGAGGGTAACTAACATTTTTGTGTTTAATTTGATCATTGTGATCACCTCATGTGAGATTGACACCAAGATGAGGACCAAATGTGGTCTTGCTCTGTTTACTGGCAATCTATATGTCGATATGATATTTCACAAGGGGCACTGAATGGGCCTTAAACAGTGATATGACATGCCTTAGTTGCCATGGATTGTTTTTGCTATTTTCGTTTTGATATTTCAAGCTAAGCCTAAAGGACTGTACATGTGATTATTTCAGTTAGTCTTTAGATCTTTTTATTTTATGTCACTTTTATGTCACTTTTTTAAAATTGTTTTTAACCGCCCTATTTATGGTTGTAGAAGTTGTAGAAGAAGTCAATAATGCTTGAAGAATAAAAAGAGAAGCAACTGAGAGAACCAGGGAAACTTTGGAGGAGCTGCAGAGATCCACATCTGAGATGGGAGAATCTGAAACTGTTAGTTGGGCTCTTGCGTAGGGGATACAGCAAACACATTGTAGGAGCACTTTATATTAATTTCCAAGTTTGATTATTGTATTGTTATTTTTAACTCTAAAGGTAAACATTAGTTAATGTCCTTTATCTCTTAAGCCACAAGGGGGCAGTGTGAGCATTTTTTTGCATAGTCCCTTACAGGGGAAAGGCAGAAGAAAGGATTGTTCATGGCGTTAGGAGCTGCACTTTTTCTCCAAAAGACCACACTTTAATGGACGTTCAGCTATCAGCATGAAAAAAATTCTACAAGACATTATGTGTCTTATGCCCCCCGGCTCTGTAGAGGTCAGTCAATGCGTGCCTGGTTTGAAGTGTTTTGTTAAAGGGGCTATTGACTCATAAGGACTTCATACAAATGGCTTCGGTCCACGTGCATTTTGTGGACCTGGAGATGGCATTCGACTGTGTCCCTCGTGGTGCCTTGTGTAGGGTGCTCCAGGAGTACGGAGTCGGGGGCCCTTTATTAGGGCAAGCGGGGCAGGAGTTTGGTCCACATTGTCGCCGCTAAGTCCGACAGGGCTGCCCTTTGTCACCGGTCCTGTTCATAACTTTCATGGATAGGATTTCTAGGCGCAGCCAAGGGCCGGAGGGGGCCTGGTTTGGGGACCAGTGGATTTCGTCTCTTCTTTTTGCAGATGACGTGGTCCTGCTGCCCCCCTCTACCCAAGACCTACAGCATGCACTGGGGCGGTTCGCAGCCGAGTGTGAAGCGGCTGGGATGAAGATCAGCTGCACCAAGTCCGAGGCCATGGTTCTCAACTGAAAAAGGGTGGCTTGTCCTCTCCAGGCTGGAGGGTAGTTCCTGCCTAGTGAAGGAGTTCAAGTATCTTGGGGTCTTGTTCATGCCTCCTGGACGCCTTCCTCTGGAGGTGTTCCAGGCACGTCCCACCAGGAGGAGGTCCAGGGGACGGCCCAGGACATGCTGGAGAGACTATGTCTCTCGGCTGGCCTGGGACGCCTTGGGCTCCCCCTGGAGGAGCTGGAGGAGTTGTCTGGGGAGAGGGACCTCTGGGTGTCTCTGCTGAGTCTGCTGCCCCCGCGATCCGGTGCCGGATGAAGCAGAAGACGACAACGACAACAAATGGACGCTTTTCCTTTCACTTCAAAATTATGCACTGAATCACACAAAATCCTAACAAAATGCATTAGATTTGTAGTTGTAATGTTACACAGTATGAAAAACGGTACTGTATGGTATGATATCCAATTTGTAATACCTTAATCACACTTTCAAAGTTTTCTAACCTCACACTTGATGCACCTTTTTGTTTAGTAGAGTATGATCAACAAAATGGACTGGTTATGCTTTGACAGCACAAAGTGGCAAGGGTTAAAGCCCACTAGCTCAATGGATGTTGCTTTCATAAGATAAATGGCTGTACATCAGTAGCTCTTCCATTTACTCCTGGACAGGAAGTCGCTTCAGGATAGTTACTGATTTGCATCCAGATATAAAGTGCTTTGTTTGCATGATTTGCACTTGTTTGTTCGGCTTGTCAGAAGCTGAAATGAAAACATACCACTCTGCTTTTTCACACTGTGCCTCCCTTGCAGGCAGGTTTGTCTGTTTACAGAGTTCATATTAATTTGCATTTCTAGTGAATCACAACTCATCTTTGTCTAGAGGGTTTAGTTTCTGAGGCTCTATACCAACTGAAAAAAAGACTGGGATGACCACCACTATTGCAGTTCTGGTTATAGGTTTACATGCACTCACCATGTCAGGCTAATAGTAGGTGTTTGATGATTTATCTGAACTGTTCGTTTATCAGAGTGGGATCATTATACAGCAAACATATAGTAATTTTATCATTTTGTATCAAATAATCAGTGGGGGCACAACCTATTGTGGATTTTATTTAATCTACATATGGCTTGGATCTTAAGTGGAATTCATGCAATGACGCAGCCTGCATTAAATGACCTTGACAGCATCCCCAGCAAACAAATAAAGATCACAACTGCCAACAATATGGTACAGTCAAGGACTAGCCACGTAGGCTACATGTTCTCCATGAAGGCCCCCATCACTAAGGTGGTAAAAAAATGATGCCTACACGGCCCCACAGCCTCCTGTCCCGGTGGCGCCCCACCACCAGCACGGCTGCCGCCCGTTCCTCTGCTGCAGCTTTTCAGCCCGTGTCCAGGACCCTGCAGCAGAGCACAGCAGTAACCAGCACTGCAACGCCTACTCATCCTCTGCCAACTTTTAGCCCATTGAAGGGGACTAAAATAACCGTGACCAACCTTCATCCCCGGATTACTGAGGAGGACATATTGGAAACTGTGTGTGCGGTGCTTTGAAGTGAGCGCGCCTGGTGATGGTGGGGGTAGCTGAGGTGGTATTTGTCCATAAAGAGGATGCTGTCAGTGCATACAGGAGGTACAACAATCACTGCTTGGATGGCCAATCAATGAAGTGTAGCCTTCATATTCAGGGAAACGCCATCACTTTTGATCAGCCGATTCTACTGAGACTCAGCGACAGCCTAGGAGCAGGCAGCAGCAGCACCACGAAGAAAGACGGTCTGCCTCCTTCTCTGTCCCGTCCCAGCGGTCAGCGAGGCTCCTCTCAGCCCACTCCTGAAGTGGACCCTCAGACCATTCTCAAAGCTCTGTTCAAGTCCACTGTACAGTCCAACTCCACCACCGAGGCCCCCAGCAGACCACTGCTTTCCGCATCAAGATATAAAGCTGATATCTGAAAGGAATCCGCTCCCATTACAACTTTCTCGGTGTTCACATTAAAGCTGTGGTTCCCACTGATGGCAAGCAGCTCACATTCTCTAATGAAACTGTTTTTTTACGCATTTCATTGAGATGATTACTTGGAACAGGAGGTTAATAGATGATCCAATCCAATGTTAATTGGACCAGATGAAGAAATGTTGATATTTTAAATAGGCATAAAGAGGGGTTGTGGGAAGTGTTCTTTTATAAAATTTGGTTTATTTTTACTCTGCAGTTATCGGCATCTTCCGAAAGAGGGATTTAAAGGAAAAATTGACAGACTATTTGAAAGTTGAAGTTATTCTGAAGAATCAATACCTTTTAAAGACGTGCACACATATGGATGTGTTTAGTCATTAGAACCTCTGTCAGAGTTCAGCCAATGTGAACAGGATCTTGCATTTTTTTCTTTAACAATTTCCCCCCACTTTGGGACCTGTTAAATCCAAGTACTAGTTTTGCTTGTAAAAAGAACATGTAATACATGAGCAGGAAGAAACCTGCTCATGTATTACATGAGCAGGTTGTAATGACCAGCATAAACTGGAAATCATTGGATTTCCAGTTTATGTGGGATTCAGTCCTCTGTAACAAATTTATCATGCTTGTTTGGTTTTGGAGGAGAATGAAGATAATTTGTTGTAGTACACTTTACACTCTGTGTCGAACGACTGTAAATTACATTTAGGTTGCTTTCTCGGTTTGTCAATGGGGGTTGTCCGATCTGTTTTTGAATTGTTGCCAATAAATATTCAGCTTTGTAGATCTAGTCTAAATTGTAACATTGTTTTCTGCCAATATGATCATGAATAATTAAACATCTACTGTGAGAAAAAAAAAAAATCTACATATGGCCAAAATTTATAGGTCTAAATCTTTACTGTTCTACAAGTATTTGCCCCTTTACAGATTTCTTTTCTTTTTTTTTTTTGCCTCTCTTAAATGTGTCAGATCATTTAACAAACGTTATATCAGACAAAAATTACTGAACATAATACAAACAGTTTGCAAGTTATGATTTTTTATCATCATCACCTCTCTCTGAAATCGGCTGCTAGGAACAACACTTTTGGGCAGCTGAGTTTCACTAGCCACACACACAGACCTGTTTACTGTTACACCTAAAAGATCAGAACATCATTTAAATAGAACCTGTCTGACAAGACGAAGTAGGCTAAACTATTTGAAAAAGCAACACATCATGCTCCAATCTAAAGAAATCCAAGAACTGATGAGAATCGAAATAATTGGAATCTATTAGTCTGAAAAGTGCTACAAAGTCATTTTAAGGCTTTGGAACCCCAGCAAATCACAGAAATGATCCATAATTGAAGAATATGTTTTGCATTCCATTCTGGGAAAAGAACAGAAAAAGAATTATTCAATGAACCAAGTTAATATTTAATAATAATCAATATCATGATATTGATTTTCATGATGAGTGTATTTAACTTTCTGAATGCATGCATCTGAGGTAAAGCTTTGCCTTCTTGTCAAACCAAGAATTGTTTAAAGAATGAAACAAGTGCAAAATACACTGTGGATTAGATTTAGCTCAAAAGTAGAATGAATCATGATTAGAGGATCGCATTTAAGGCATCACCTTGAGATTGTGATTTTGAGCAAATCTTACATTCCTATTGAGGTTCTGACCCATTGATGAGCTTTTAAGAATCCCAATATGCTTAAGTGCTATAAAGGTTCAGTCTAACTTCCCAACTAAGCTTTTGCCTAACCATTTGTAAATTAAATATATTTATTTAGATTTTGGTTAAACCTTAAATCTGATATACAGGGATGAGTCTAAGCAGCTTAAAAACACCTATTCTTTGACTAAAGCTCACAATATCACATTGTCAGAACTTTACTGAAGTGAAGGTTTATTCAGTTGTCTTAATCCTAAGGTAAGCTTTAAATGCCTATTCACAGATTAGTCCATCTTTTTTCGGAAAAGAAGAAAATATAACAAGAATCAAGAATCCTTCATAAGGACCATTAAATCGAGGCACGTGACGTCGCCCGGTACGGCCTGGAGCCAGGCCTGGGGTCGGGACTCGTCGGAGAGCGCCTGGTGGCCGGGTTGCTCCTCGCGGGACCCGGCCGGGCCAAGCCCGAACGAGAGACGCGAGGCCATCCCCCAGTGGGCCCACCACCTGCAGGGGGAACCGTGAGGGACCGGTGCAAAGAGGATTGGGTGGCGGATGAAGGTGGAGACCTCAGTGGCCCGATCCCCGGATGCTTAGGCTAACTGTAGGGACGTGGAATGTTACCTCACTGGGGGGGAAAGAGCCTGAGCTTGTGCGGGAGGTCGAGAGATATCGACTATAAATAGTCGGGCTCGCCTCCACGCACAGTGTGGGCTCTGGAACCCATCTCCTTGAGAGGGGCTGGACTCTCTTCTACTCTGGAGTGGCCCACGGGGAGAGGCGGCGGGCTGGGGTGGGTTTGCTTGTTGCCCCACAGCTCAGCCGTCTAGTGTTGGGGTTTACCCCGGTGGATGAGAGGGTCGCATCCCTGCGCCTTCGGGTCGGGGATAGGTCTCTGACTGTCGTTTCGGCCTACAGGCCAACGGTAGTGCGGAGTACCCGGCCTTCTTGGTGTCCCTGTCGGGGGTGCTGGATAGTGCCCCTCCCGGGAACTCCATTATTCTGCTGGGGGACTTCAACGCCCACGTGGGAAACGACAGTGACACCTGGAGAGGCGTGATTGGGAGGAATGGCCTCCCCGATCTGAATCCGAGTGGTGTTTTGTTATTGGACTTCTGTGCTAGTCACGGATTGTCCATAATGAACACCATGTTCAAGCATAAGGGTGTTCATCAGTGCACTTGGCACCAGGACACCCTAGGCAGGAGGTCAATGATCGACTTTGTTGTCGTATCATCAGACCTTCGGCCGCATGTTTTGGACACTCGGGTGAAGAGAGGGGCTGAGCTGTCCACTGATCACCACCTGGTGGTGAGTTGGATCCGCTGGAGGAGGAGAAAGCCTGACAGACTTGGCAGGCCCAAGCGCATAGTGAGGGTCTGCTGGGAACGCCTGGCGGAGCCCTCGGCCAGGGATGTATTCAACTCCCACCTCCGGGAGAGCTTTGACCAGATTCTTGGGGATGTTGGAGACATAGAGTCCGAGTGGACCATGTTCTCCGCATCTATTGTCGATGCTGCTGCCCGTAGCTGCGGCCGTAAGGTCTGCGGTGCCTGTCGTGGCAGCAATCCCAGAACCCGGTGGTGGTCACCGGCAGTAAGGGATGCTGTCAAGCTGAAGAAGGAGTCCTATCGGCTGTGGTTGGCTTGTGGGACTCCTGAGGCGGCTGATGGGTACCGTGAGGCCAAGCGTGCGCGGCCCGAGCTGTGGCAGAGGCAAAAACTCGGGCCTGGGAGGAGTTCGGTGAGGCCATGGAGAAGGACTACCGGTCGGCCTCGAAGCGATTCTGGCAAACCGTCCGGCGCCTCAGGAGGGGGAAGCAGTGCTTCGCCAACACTGTTTATAGTGGGGGTGGGAGGCTGCTGACCTCGACTGGGGACATTATCGGGCGGTGGAAGGAGTACTTCAAGGATCTCCTCAATCCTGCCATCACGCATTCCCTGGTGGAAACAGAGGCTGGGGACTCGGGGTTGGACTCTTTCATCACCCAGGCTGAATTCACCGAGGTGGTTAAAAAGCTCTGCGGTGGCAAGGCTTCGGGGGTGGATGAGATCCGCCCTGAGTACCTCAAATCTCTGGATGTTGTGGGGCTGTCATGGTTGACACGCTTCTTCAACATTGCATGGCGGTCGGGGACAGTACCTCTGGACTGGCAGACCGGGGTGGTGGTCCCCCTTCATAAGAAGGGGGACCACCAACTACAGGGGGATCATACTCCTCAGCCTCCCTGGTAAGGCCTACGCCAGGGTATTGGAGAGGAGAGTCCGGCCGATAGTCAAACCTCGGCTTCAGGAGGAGCAGTGTGGTTTTCGTGCCGGCCGTGGAACACTGGACCAGCTCTATACCCTCTACAGGGTACTCGAGGGCTCATGGGAGTTTGCCCAACCGGTTCACATGTGTTTTGTGGACCTGGAGAAGGCATTTGACTGTGTCCCTCGTGATGCCTTGTGGAGGGTGCTCCAGGAGTATGGAATCAGGGGCCCTTTATTAGGGGCCATCTGGTCCCTGTACGAGCGGAGCAGGAGTTTGGTCCGCATTGCCGGCACTAAGTCGGACCTGTTCCCGGTGCATGTTGGACTCCGGCAGGGCTGCCCTTTGTCACCGGTCCTGTTCATAACTTTTATGGACAGGATTTCTAGACACAGCCAAGGGCCGGAGGGGGTCTGGTTTGGGGACCAGTGGATTTCTTCTCTTCTTTCTGCAGATGACGTGGTCCTGCTGGCCCCCTACAGCATGCGCTGGGGCGGTTCGCAGCCGAGTGAGAAGCGGCTGGGATGAAGATCAGCTCCTCCAAGTCAGAGGCCATGGAACTCGACCGGAAAAGGGTGGCTTGTCCTCTTCAGGTTGGAGGGGAGTTCCTGCCTCAAGTGGAGGAGTTCAAGTATCTCGAGGTCTTGTTCACGAGTGAGGGAAGAATGGAGCGGGAGATCGACAGACGGATCAGTGTGGCTGCCGCAGTAATGGGGGCGCTGTGCCGGTCCGTTGTGGTGAAGAGAGAGCTGAGCCGAAAAGCGAATCTCTCGATTTACCGGTCGTTCTACTTTCCTACCCTCACCTATGGCCATGAACTTTGGGTCATGACCGAAAGAACGAGATCCCGGATACAAGCGGCTGAAATGAGCTTCCTCCGTAGGGTGGCCGGGCACTCCCTTAGAGATAGGTTGAGGAGCTCGGCCATTCGGGAGGGGCTCGGAGTAGAGCCGCTGCTCCTCCACATCGAGAGGAACCAGTTGAGGTGGCTCGGGCATCTATACCGGATGCCTCCTGGACGCCTTCCTCGGGAGGTGTTCCAGGCACGTCCCACCGGAAGGAGGCCCAGGGGACGGCCCAGGACATGCTGGAGGGACTATGTCTCTCGGCTGGCCTGGGAACGCCTTGGGCTCCCCCCGAAGGAGCTGGAGGAGGTGTCTGGGGAGAGGGACGTCTGGGTGTCTCTGCTGAGTCTGCTGCCCCCGCGACCTGGTTCCGGATAAGCGGAAGACGACAATACGAGTACGAGTACGAGAAGAAAACATTACATGCAATTCAGTGTGAGCCCTATGGACAAACAGCTTTACAGTGTTTTGAACAGAAGGAAACATAATGTTCACTGAGTCACCACAGCATTAAAAACATTTTAAGAACCAGAAAACCTAAAAAAAACCAGAATGAAACATAAACAACATTTGGCGTCTCTATTATTTTTAAAGCAGATAAGGCATTTTTAAATACAATTTTCGCTCTGTTGGAAAGACTTATTGCCCCAGGGTTATGAAACAATTGGAACCTTGGATTCAAGGAAAGGAAGAACCCAAATCTGCTGATTGAGGACACAACATTCACACAGCATTGGCGCCATGGTTGAGGGCAAGGGGGGAGTCAGCAGCCAAACAGTGATAGTAACAGTCAATGTTTTATAGAATTATAGAGCTTCATTCACAACACAGAAGATGTCTTGTGAATGATATTTTGCCCCCACCTTTTTGAATGCAGCCAGAAATTCAGTTTGTTGAATTAGAATATGGTCACGAATGGTCAAAAACAATCATAGAGAGTTAAAAGTGCCGGGCTTGCCATGATGCGCTTTTAAATCAATGGGTCGATTTCTGGTCTGTTAGGTAAGCTATTGTCTCTATAAAACATTTGTCTTAACATTCTACTCCTCTCTGGATAAACTGCCATATATATTCTTTACATTCACAGTCTTTGTTAACCTCACATTTAACCTTCAAGTTTTGTTATCATACTTTTTCAATATCTGGTGTTCCTTACATATTTGTATCGTTCTTTTGCAACTGTCACAACTGCTTTGTGCTCACTTTCTTTCATGCTTTATCATACACTTTTTACAATCAATTTCAGACATGGAAATAAACATAACTACTATGTACTATAAGCTCAAATACATTTCAAAAGGAAAAGTTGTAACAATTATGACATATTCTTTTGTAGTTGTTTTCCTCGAAGTACAGCCAAAATATTGTAAAACTTGAGATCCAGACTTTGTAAAAATTCTTAATGTTTTCTGTGGTGTCATGGTTCAACATTTTCGACATCAATTTGTTTGGGTCCTCTAAAATACCTTTATAAAATAATAATCAGACTTGTTTTTAACAGGACATCCTTCAAAGGCTTCATCAGATTGATATCTGAAAATCTGGAGGCCAAGACAATACCCTGACGTTTTCGTTGTGCTCTCCAAACCACTGATGTCTGAAACAAGCTTTAGTGTCAACGCAACAAAGATCAACAGAACTGACCAGTTTACAGTTACACTGCCCATTATCTGCCAAGTTTGTTCTGATATCTTTTTATTATAATCATCTTTTACATATTGACTGCCAGACTTTATCAGACTATATATTCCAGTCTTCACTTATTATAAGTATCATTGAGTCTTGATACATATGAGCAAATATATCCCTTGCTCTGTAAGGTAAAGATATTGATACTTGCCCACGTTACCCCTTCTATTGCTGGCTAAAATTTAAATTAAAAAAAAGCACTTGACAGGTGACACTGTATTAAAATAATCAATGATGTGCTTTGTTTTTTTGTCTCGTTGGGGTTTTTACTCTGGAGCATTTGCTGGTGTTAAACTGAGATAAGATGTCAATGATCTGAAAAGTCATCCTGGGGCAAAACCTTTCTTGCCAAATTCACCAATAGACTTCCTGCTTTGTGTCTGCTTCCCCGTTATTGGATCCCGGTTTGGGTTGATAGAAAGAAAATTGAGACATAATGAAGGAAAAATGAATACAAAAAAGTAGATGTTGCCATTTATCGTCTGGCTGATGAAGTCCTTTACTGCCCCCAGCTGGAGATAGACTGATCACTTCCAATCAAACATCAACAGGGAAAAAAGAAAAATGTGCAAGACTTTTAAAAATGTTGGCTTATGACATTAAGTACTGCTGGTACCATGTTCTTGTGCATTATTTTGAATTATTCAAGTATTTTGTCCAAAAAGCCCCTTTATTTTTTAAAATTGAAAGGGCCCTTTTCTTAAATTGGGAACAAACAAAAGGAAAACGGGGATTAAAGCAGATAAACCCCTTTTTAATGTTTTAACCCTAAAGGGCTAACTGTGGCGGCTGACAAAAAAAGTTTTTTTTCCCAAGCAAAAAAATGTTACTAACTTCCCAAAACCCGCAAAAGTAGGATTTGGGGGAACTTACACAATGTCTAAAAACCTTTAGGCACTACAGTGTTGTCTCCTAGCAACCAACGAATGGGTTGGCAGTGCAGAGGGAGGTGACATTATCCCTAACCATCCAGCGATTCCATCTGTACAATGGAGTTCCTGTGCAATGCCTACATGCATCGGATGGGATGGAATTGTTTCTATTCATTTTTTCACTTTAATCGATTGGGAATTTTTAAAATTTTTTCATTTTTTAATTTACAAAGTGGCCCTGTGGACCCAAAGAACGGAAAAAACCGGGGTTTTTGACCACAATAAAATTTTTTGGGATTGGGTTTAGGGCCCCCCTTTGCCCGCCAATACAGGCCCAAATTGTCTTGGGTATGGGCATTTACAAGTCCTGCAAGTGGTCCCAGGGATTTTAAACCATTCTATTTGCAGGTAGTGGCCAGGTACTAGTGAAGGTTGGAGGAAAACCTTTCCTGACTCGCTCCTCCAAAACACCCCAAAGTGGCTCAAAATTTAGTCTGGTGACTGTGCGGGCCATGGGAGATGTTCAACTTCACTTTCATTTTCAAAAAACCCAATTTTTCACCAGTTTGCTGTGTGTATTGGGCATTGATCCTGAACACGGCCCCACCTTAGGATACAATGTTTAACCTTTTGGATCACATGGTCCCAAAAATGGTTGGGTAGTTTTTGGAAATGACGCCCCATCAGCAAAGATTGGGCCAAGGGAGCCATGATAGCACCCAAAAAACCATCACTGATCCACCCCCATGCTTCACTCTGGGCATGCAACAGTCTGGGTGGTACGCTTTTTGGGGCTTCTCCACACCGAAACTCTCCGGATGTGGGAAAAACAATAAAAGGTGGACTATCAGAGAAAAAACTTTTCACTTTGTCCACACCCAAGATTTGCGCTCCTTGCACATTGAAACCGACTTTTGGCTTGGCATAAATGGCCCAAAAGGTTTTTGGGTTTGCAGCCCGGCCCCGTATATTGACCCTGTGGGGGCTCCCGAAGACAGTTCTGGAGGAAACAGGAGAGTTTTTTTGGGACATTTAATTCTGCCGGTTGGGGACGTGGGTTTTTTTTTTTGGGTACAATCCGTGTTAGCACCCGAACATCCCCTTTTAGCCTTCCTCTTGCACCAAGTTTAAACCTGTTTTGGATGTGGTTTGTCCTTTTGGAGTATGTGACATTACCCGGATACCGTGGCTCTTAAAAAAAGACTTGCTCTCTTGGTCCAGATGCGCCAGCAGACGTGTTACAACAATTTGTCCTCTTTTTTAACTCGGTATGTCACCCATAATGTTGTGGCATTTCGAATTTTGAGCAAAAAAGTGCTCTTACCCTGCTAATTGAACCTTCACACTCTGGTCTTACTGGTGAATGTGCAATCAAGAAGACTGGTACCACTGGGCCAATTTAGCCCCAAACCGCCCACACTAAAATGACAGGTGTTTCAGTTTCATTGTCCAACCCCTGTAGATAGATAGATAGATAGATAGATAGATCTATATAGTTTTAAATTAAATACTTGTTCTCCCCACTGTATAGATATCTATATATTATTTAAATGCTATGCTATCCTGAAGCAAATCCCCACCACATACAGTACCTGCGTTACAAGACAGTGAATCTGATTGTGGTAATAATTTTTCTGCTGTATCAACCCAATAATTTTCTCACATTTCTTTCCTCGTGCGCAAAAGTACAGCAAGATAAATGTGGAAATGTGTGGCAGTGCAGCTCAGCAGGAGGCTGAGAGTCCAGCTTTATGAGGAAGTCTGGTTCGACTCAGCATGCTTCCTAAGTTCCAGCAGCATACACTATGTCCTGTCAGTCACTCTCTGGGATTCTGGGATC
>JAHHUM010000242.1:0-39567 GCA_036173005.1 Crenichthys baileyi
AAAGTTTTTTTCGTCGGGACTAAAAAGAGTGAGGATTTGCTCCCGAATAAAAAACGAGCACCGTTTCTGAAGTGTAAAAAAGTTGCATTGCAGACTAAAAGATTTGAGGTTTGCTCCCAAAAACACAAAACGAGCACCTTTTGGGGCAGTTAGGAAAAAGTTTTTTCGCCCAACTGAAAAAAAGTGAGGATTTGCTCCCGCAAACAAAAAACAAACCTTTTTCGTTTGTTATTTGAAAATTTGGGTTTTCCAGACTAAAAAGAGTGGGGTTTTTGCCCCCGGGAAAAACACAAAACAAAAGCACCTTTTGCGCGTTGGGTAAAAAAGTTGCATAGAAAGGACTGAAAGGGGTGAGGTTTTTTGGGCCTTTCCGCAAACACAAAACCAGCCCCGGGGTTTCGCAGTTAGTAAAAAATTTGTTTCTTCAGACTGAAAGAGTGGATTTGCTCCCGCAACCACAAAACGACCCCCCCCTTCGCTGTACTTAAAAAATTTTGTTTCGTCAGACAAAAGAGTGAGGTTTGCTCCCGAAAAATAAAAAAATGGGGCCCCTTTTCCCGCTTTAGTGAAAAAGTTGCATCTTCAGACTGAAAGAGGGGAAGGTTTTTGCCCCCGGCAAAACAAAACGAACCCCGTTTCCCCTGTTACGAAAAATTTGAATCGTCAGACGAAAGGTAAAAGATTTGCTCCGCAAACAAAAAACGAGCACCGATTGCGCTGTTCCCTTAAAAAAGGTTTTTTCGTCAGACTGAAAGAGTGGGGGAATTTGTTCCCGCAAATAAAAAAATGAGCCCCGGGTTTCCCAAGTTAGTAAAACAAAGTTGCATGCCCGACTGAAAGAGTGGGGTTTTTCTCCCGCAACCCCAAAAAACGACCCAAGGGTTTGCGGTTTACTAAAAAAAGTTGTTTCGCCCAGACTAAAGAGGGGAGGATTTTCCCCCCAAAAAACCCCAAAACGAAAAAAGTTTTTGCTTTTTACAAAAAAGTTAAATCGTCAGACAGAAAGGTGAAGATTTGCCCCCGGAAATCCCAAAAAAAAGCCACCTTTTGGGCCCCGTTATAAAAAAAGTTTTTTTTGTCAGACTGAAAGGTGAGGATTTGTTTCCCGCAAACAAAAAACAGCCACCGTTAGCGCATTTAGTAAAAAAGTTGCTTCGTCAGACTGAAAGAGTGAGGATTTGTTTCCCAAAAACACAAAACAAAGCACCTTTTGCGCTTTTAGTGAAAAATTTTGAATCGTCGACTAAAAGAGGGGAGGATTTGCTCCCCAAACACAAAACAAAAGCACCGTTTCCCGCTTTTTACTAAAAAGTTTTTTTCGTCGGGACTGAAAAGAGTGGGGATTGCTCCCCCCAAACACAAAAGAGCACCGTGTCCCGCATTTAGTGAAAAAGTTGCATGGGTCAACTGAAAGAGTGGGGAAATTTGGCCCCCCGCAAAACAAAAAAGAGAACCGTTTGCCCCTGTTATTTAAAAAAAGTTGTTTCATCAGACTATGAAAGAGTGAGGGTTTGCCCCGCAAAATTTTCCCCCCAAACACAAAAGAGCACCGTTTGCCGTTACTGAAAAGTTGCTTGCGACGGGGAAAAGGGGAGGATTTGCCCCCAAACACAAAACGAGCACCGTTTGCGCAGTTAGTGAAAAGTTGCTCGTCAGACTAAAAAGTGAGGATTTTTCCCCCCAAACACAAAAACGAGCACCGTTTTCCCAGTTAGTGAAAAAGTTTTAATTCGTCAAACTGAAAGATTTGAGGATTTGCACCCACAACCAAAAAACGAGCAGTTTTTCGCAGTTGTGAAAAAGTTAATCGTCAGACTGAAGAGTGAGGATTTGCCCCCCAAAACAAAACGAGCACCGTTTGCGCAGTTTTGAAAAAGTTTTCGTCAGACTAAAAGATGAGGATTTGCCCCCAAAACAAAACGAGCACCGTTTGCCGTTTTGAAAAGTTGTCGTCAGACGGAAAGAGTGAGGATTTGCTCCCGCAAACACAAAACGAGCACCGTTTTGCGCAGTTAGTGGAAAAAGTTGAATCGTCAGACTGAAAGAGTGAGGAATTTGCTCCCGCAAACAAACGAGCACCGTTTGCGCAGTTGTGAAAAAGTTTGAATCGTCAGACTAAAAGTGAGGATTTTGCACCCACAACACAAAACGAGCACCGTTTTCGCAGTTAAATGAAAAAGTTGAATCGTCAGACTGAAAGAGTGAGGATTTGCTCCCGCAAACACAAAACGAGCACCGTTTGCGCAGTTAGTGAAAAGTTGCTTCGTCAGACTAAAAGGGTGAGGATTTGCCCCCAAACAAAACGAGCACCGTTTGCGCAGTTTTGTGAAAAAGTTGAATCGTCCCGACTAAAAGTGAGGATTTGCCCCCAAACACAAAACGAGCACCGTTTGCGCAGTTAGTGAAAAAGTTTAATCGTCAGACTGAAAGAGTGAGATTTGTGCCCCAAAACAAAACGAGCACGTTTGCGCAGTTAGTGAAAAGTTTGAATCGTCAGACTGAAAGATTAGGATTTGCTCCCGCAAACACAAAACGAGCACCGTTTGCGCAGTTAATGAAAAAGTTGAATCGTCAGACTGAAAGAGTGAGGATTTCCCCCAAACACAAAACGAGCACCGTTTGCGCAGTTTTGTAAAAAGTTTTCGTCAGACTGAAAGAGTGAGGATTTTCTCCCGCAAAACAAAACGAGCACCGTTTGCGCAGTTAGTGAAAAAGTTGCATCGTCAGACTAAAAAGTGAGGATTTGCTCCCCAAACACAAAACGAGCACCGTTTGCGCAGTTAGTGAAAAAGTTGAATCGTCAGACTGAAAGAGTGAGGATTTGCCCCGCAAACACAAAACGAGCACCGTTTGCGCAGTTTTGTGAAAAGTTGAATTTGTCAGACTGAAAGAGTGAGGGTTTGCTCCCGACAAAACAAAACGAGCACCGTTTGCGCAGTTTTGTGAAAAAGTTGAATCGTCAGACTGAAAAGTGAGGGTTTGCTCCCGCAAACACAAAACGAGCACCGTTGCGCAGTTACTGAAAAAAATTGCTTCGTCAGACTGAAAGAGTGAGGATTTGCTCCCGCAAACACAAAACGAGCCCCCGTTTTGCGCAGTTTAGTGAAAAAGTTGAATCGTCAGACTGAAAGAGTGAGGATTTGCCCCCCCAAAAACAAAACGAGCACCGTTTGCGCATTTAGTGAAAAAGTGCTTCGTCAGACTGAAAAAGTGAGGGATTTGCTCCCGCAAACACAAAAGACAAGTTTGCGGTTAGTGAAAAAGTTTACGTCAGACTGAAAGAGTTAGGATTTGTCCCCCAAAACAAAACGAGGCACCGTTTGCGCAGTTAGGAAAAAGTTGAATCGTCAGACTAAAAGAGTGAGGATTTGCCCCGCAAAAACAAAAACGAGCACCGCTTTGCGCAGTTACTGTAAAAGTTGCTCGTCAGACTGAAAGTTGTGAGGATTTGCACCCACAAACCCCAAAACGAGCACCGTTTGCGCAGTTAGTGAAAAAAAGTTGAAATCGTCAGACTGAAAGAGTGAGGATTTTCACCCGCAAAACACAAAACGAGCACCGTTTTGCCGCAGTTAGTGAAAAAGTTTAATCGTCAGACTGAAAGAGTGAGAATTTGCTGCCGCCAAAGACAAAACGAGCACCGTATTGCCCGAGTTAGTGAAAAAGTTGAATCGTCAGACTGGAAAGAGTGAGGATTTGCTCCCGCAAACACAAAACGAGCACCGTTGCGCAGTAGTGAAAAATTTTAATCGTCAGACGGAAGAGTGAGAATTTGATCCGCACAAAGACAAAACGAGCAACGTTTGCGCAGTAGTGAAAAAGTTGCTCGTCACACTAAAACAGTGAGGATTTGCTCCCCGCAAAAACACAAAACGAGCACCGTTTGCGCAGTTAGTGAAAAAGTTGAATCGTCAGACTGAAAGAGTGAGGATTTGCACCCGCACAACAAAACGAGCACCGTTTGCGCAGTAGGAAAAAGATGCATCGTATAACTAAAAGAGTGAGATTTGCTCCCGAATACAAAACGAGCACTGTTGCCGCAGTAGTTAGTGAAAAGTTGCCATCGTCAGACTAAAAACAGTGAGGATTTTGCTCCCGCAAACACAAACGAGCACCGTTTGCGTCAGTAGTGAAGAAGTTGAATCGTCAGACTGAAAGAGTGAGGATTTGCTCCCGCAACACCAAACAAGCACCGTTTGCGGAGTTAGTGAAAAAGTTTAATCGTCAGACTGAAAGAGTTAGGATTTGCACCCACAAGCACAAAACGAGCACCGTTGAAGCAGTTTGTGAAAAAGTTGAATCGTCAGACTGAAGAGTGAGGATTGCTCCGCCAAACAACAAAACGAGCAACCGTTTGCGCAGTTAGTAAAAAGTTGCTTCGTCAGACTGAAAGTGTGAGGATTTGCACCACAAGCACAAAAGAGCCACCGTTTGCGCAGTTGTGAAAAAGTTGAATCGTCAGACTGAAAGAGTGAGGATTTTGCACCCGCAAACACAAAACGAGCACCGTTGCCCGCAGTTAGTGAAAAAGTTTAACGTCCAGACTGAAGAGTGAGAATTTGATGCCCCAAAGACAAAACGAGCACCGTTTGCCTCTGTACTGCAAAAGTTGCATCGTCAGACTGAAAGAGTGAGGATTTAGCTCCCGCAAACACAAAACGAAAAAAAAAAAAAAATTAATAACTGAAGCACCGTTTGCGCAGTTAGTGAAGAAGTTGAATCGTCAGACTGAAAGAGTGAGGATTTGCTCCCGCAAACACAAAACGAGCACGTTTGCGGGATTGTTAGTGAAAAAGTTTAATCGTCAGACTGAAAGAGTTAGGATTGCACCCCACAAGCACAAAACGAGCACCCGTTTCCGCAGTTAGTGAAAAGTTGAATCGTCAGACTGAGAAAGAGTGAGGATTTGCTCCCGCAAACACAAACAACGAGCACGTCGTTGCGCAGTTACTGTAAAAGTTGACTTCGTCAGACTGAAAGTGGTGAGGATTTGCACGCCACAAGCACAAAACGAGCACCGTTGCCGAGTTAGGGAAAAGTTGAATCGTCAGACTGAAAGAGTGAGGATTTGCACCCGCAAACACAAAACGAGCACCGTTTGCGCAGTTAGTGAGAAAGTTTAATCGTCAGACTGAAAGAGTGAGCATTGATTGCCGAAACCCCGCACAAAACGAGCACCGTTTCGCGCAGTAGTGAAAAAGTTGACATCGTCAGACTGAAAGAGTGAGGATTAGCTCCCGCAAACACAAAACGAGCACCGTTTGCTCTGTTACTGCAAAAGTTGCTTCGTCAGACGGGAAGAGTGAAGATTTGCTCCCGCAAACACAAAACGAGCACCGTTTGCGCAGTTAGTGAAAAAGTTTAATCGTCAGACTGAAAGAGTGAGAATTTGATGCCGCAAAGACAAAACGAGCACCGTTTGCGCAGTTAGTGAAAAAGTTGCATCGTCACACTAAAACAGTGAGGATTTGCTCCCGCAAACACAAAACGAGCACCGTTTGCGCAGTTAGTGAAAAAGTGAATCGTCACAGACTGAAAGAGTGAGGATTTGGCACCCGCAAAATCACAAAAACGAGCACCGTTTGCGCAGTTAGTGAAAAGATGAATCGTCATACTAAAAAGAGTGAGGATTTGCTCCCGCAACACAAAAGAGCACCATTTGCGCTGTTACTGAAAAAGTTTGCATCGTCAGACTAAAAGAGTGAGGATTTGCTCCCCGCAAATACAAAACGAGCACCGTTTGAGCAGTTAGTGAAAAAGTTGCATCGTCAGACTGAAAGAGTTAGGGATTGCACCCACAAGCACAAAACGAGCACCGTTTGACGCAGTTACTGTAAAGTTGCTTCGTCAGACTGAAAGTGTGAGGAATTTGCACCCACAAAGCACATAAACGAGCACCGTTTGCGCGTTAGTTAGTGAAAAAAGTTGCTTCGTCAGACTGAAAGTGTGAGGATTTGCACAAACCAAGCACAAAACGAGCACCGTTTGCACGCAGTTCTGTAAAAGTTGCTTCGTCAGACTGAAAGGTGTGAGGATTTTGCACCCACAAGCACAAAACGAGCACGTTTTGCGCAGTACGTAAAAGTGCTTCCTCGTCAGACTAGAAAGTGTGAGGATTTGCACCCACAAGCACAAAACGAGCACCGTTTGCGCAGTTAGTGAAAAAGTTGAATCGTCAGACTGAAAGAGTGAGGATTTGCACCCGCAAACACAAAACGAGCACCGTTTGCGCAGTTAGTGAAAAAGTTTAATCGTCAGACTGAAAGAGTGAGAATTTGATGCCGCAAAGACAAAACGAGCACCGTTTGCGCAGTTAGTGAAAAAGTTGAATCGTCAGACTGAAAGAGTGAGGATTAGCTCCCGCAAACACAAAACGAGCACCGTTTGCTCTGTTACTGCAAAAGTTGCTTCGTCAGACGGGAAGAGTGAGGATTTGCTCCCGCAAACACAAAACGAGCACCGTTTGCGCAGTTAGTGAAAAAGTTTAATCGTCAGACTGAAAGAGTGAGAATTTGATGCCGCCAAAGACAAAACGAGCACCGTTTGCGCAGTTAGTGAAAAAAGTTGCATCGTCACAACTAAAAACCAGTGAGGATTGCCTCCCGCAACACAAAACGAGCCACCGTTTGCGCAGTAGTGAAAAAAGGTTGAATCGTCAGACTGAAAGAGTGAGGATTTTGCACCCGCAAACAACAAAACGAGCACCGTTTGCGCAGTTAGTGAAAAAGATGCATCGTCATACTAAAAGAGTGAGGATTTGCTCCCGCAAATACAAAACGAGCACCGTTGCCGCACGTTAGTGAAAAGTTGCATCGTCAGACTAAAACAGTGAGGATTTGCCCGCAAAACAAAAAACGAGCACCGTTTGCGCTGTTACTGCAAAAAGTTGCATCGTCAGACTGAAAGATTGAGGATTGCTCCCGGCCAAACACCAAAACGAGCACCGTTTCGCGCAGTTAGTGAAGAAGTTGATATCGTCAGACTGAAAGGGGAGTGAGGATTTGCTCCCGCAAACACAAAAACGAGCACCGGTTTGCCGGAGTTAGTGAAAAAGTTTAATCGTCACAGACTGAAAGTTATGGATTTGCACCCCACAAGCACAAAACGAGCACCGTCGCAGTTAGTGAAAAGTTGAATCGTCAGACGGAAGAGTGAGGAATTTGCTCCCGCCAAACACAAAACGAGCACCCGTTTGCGCAGTTACTGTAAAGTTGCTTCGTCAGACTGAAAGTGTGAGGATTTGCACCCCCACAAGCACAAACGAGCACCGTTTGCGCAGTTAAGTGAAAAAGTTGAATCGTCAGACTGAAAGAGTGAGGATTTGCACCCGCAAACCACAAAACGAGCACCGTTTGCGCAGTAGTGAGAAAGTTTAATCGTCAGACTGAAAGAGTGAGGAATTTGAGCCGACAAAGACAACAACGAGCACGTTGCGCAGTTAGTGAAAAAGTTGAATCGTCAGACTGAAAGAGTGAGGATTAGCTCCCGCAAACACAAAACGAGCACCGTTTGCTCTGTTAATTTGCAAAAGTCGGCTTCGTCAGACGGGAAGAGTGAGGATTTGCCTCCCGCAAACACAAAACGGAGCACCGTTTGCGCCAGTTAGTGAAAAAGTTGAATCGTCAGACTGAAAGAGTGAAGGGGAAAAATTTTTTTTTTTTTTAAAAAAAAGGGGGCCCTCCCGCAAACACAAAAACGAGCACCGTTTGCTCTGTTACTGCAAAAGTTGCTTCGTCAGACGGGAAGAGTGAAGATTTGCTTCCCGCCAAAACAAAACGAGCACCGTTTGCGCAGTTAGATGAAAAAGTTATCGTCAGACTGAAAGAGTGAGAATTTGAGCGCAAAGACAAAAACGAGCACCGTTTGCGCCAGTAGTGAAAAAGTTGCATCGTCACACTTAAAAACATGAGGATTGCTCCCGCAAACACAAAACGAGCACCGTTTTGCGCGCAGTTAGTGAAAAAGTTGAATCGTCAGACTGGAAAGAGTGAGGATTTGCACCCGCAAACACAAAAACGAGCACCGTTTGCGCATGTTAGTGAAAAAGAGGCATCGTCATACTAAAAGAGTGAGGATTTGCTCCCGCAAAAATACAAAACGAGCAACCGTTTGCGCAGTTAGTAAAAAAGTCTCCATGTCAGACTAAAAAACAGTGAGGATTTGCTCCCGCAAACACAAAACGAGCACCGTTTGCGCTGTTACTGAAAAGTTGCATCGTCAGACTGAAAGATTGAGGATTTGCTCCCGCAAACACAAAACGAGCACCGTTTGCGGAGTTAGTGAAAAAGTTTAATCGTCAGACTGAAAGAGTTAGGATTTGCACCCACAAGCACAAAACGAGCACCGTTTCCGCAGTTAGTGAAAAAGTTGAATCGTCAGACTGAAAGAGTGAGGATTTGCTCCCGCAAACACAAAACGAGCACCGTTTGCGCAGTTACTGTAAAAGTTGCTTCGTCAGACTGAAAGTGTGAGGATTTGCACCCACAAGCACAAAACGAGCACCGTTTGCGCAGTTAGTGAAAAAGTTGAATCGTCAGACTGAAAGAGTGAGGATTTGCACCCGCAAACACAAAACGAGCACCGTTTGCGCAGTTAGTGAGAAAGTTTAATCGTCAGACTGAAAGAGTGAGAATTTGATGCCGCAAAGACAAAACGAGCACCGTTTGCGCAGTTAGTGAAAAAGTTGAATCGTCAGACTGAAAGAGTGAGGATTAGCTCCCGCAAACACAAAACGAGCACCGTTTGCGCAGTTTAGTGAAAAAGTCTTAATCGTCAGACTGAAAGAGTGAGATTTGACGCCGCAAAGACAAAAGAGCACGTTTGCGCAGTTAGTGAAAAAGTTGCATCGTCACACTTAAAACAGGTGAGGATTTGCTCCGCAAACACAAACGAGCACCGTTTTGCGCAGTAGTGAAAAAATGAATACGTCAGACTGAAAGAGTGAGGATTTGCACACCGCAAACACAAAACGAGCACCGTTTGCGCAGTTAGTGAAAAAGATGCACTCGTCATACTAAAAGAGTGAGGATTTGCTCCGCAAATACAAAACGAGCCACTGTTTGCGCAGTTAGTGAAAAGTTGCATCGTCAGACTAAAACAGTGAGGATTTGCTCCCGCAAAAACACAAACGAGCACCGTTTGCGCAGTAGTGAAGAAGTTGAATCGTCAGACTGAAAAGTGAGGATTGCATCCCGCAAACACCAAAACGAGCACGTTTTGCGGAGTAGTGAAAAAGTTTTTAATCGTCAGACTGAAAGATGTTAGGATTTGCACCCACAAGCACAAACGAGCACCGTTCCGCAGTTAGTGAAAAAGTTGAATCGTCAGACTGAAAGAGTGAGGATTGCCTCCCGCAAACAACAAAAACGAGCACCGTTTGCCGCCGTTCACGAAAAGTTGCTTCGTCAGACTGAAAGTGTGAGGATTTGCACCACACAGACAAAAACGAGCACCGTTTGCGCAAGTTAGTGAAAAAATTGAATCGTCAGACTGAAAGAGTGAGGATTTGCCCCGCAAACACAAAACGAGCCCCCGTTTGCGCAGTTAGTGAAAAGTTTTCTTCAGACTGAAAGGAGTGAGAATTTGGGTCCCCAAAAAACAAAACGAGCACCGTTTTTTCCGCAGTTAGTGAAAAAATTGAATGTTCAGACTGAAAGAGTGAGGATTTTGCTCCCCCAAACACAAAACGAAACACCGTTTGCTCTGTTTCTTTCAAAAAATGCTTCGTCAGACGGGGAAAAGTGAGGATTTGCCCCCCAAACACAAAAGAAGCACCGTTTTGCCGGCAGTTAAATGAAAAAGTTTAATCGTCAGACTGAAAAAGTGAGAATTTTATGGCCCCAAAGACAAAACGGGGCACCGTTTGCGCAGTTAGTGAAAAAATTTGCATCGTCACACTAAAACAGTGAGGATTTGCTCCCGCAAACACAAAACGAGCACCGTTTGCGCTAGTGAAAAAATTGAATCGTCAGACTGAAAAAGTGAGGGTTTGCACCCGCAAACAAAAACGAGCACCGTTTCGCAGTAGTGAAAAAGTTGCATCGTCAGACTAAAAAGTGAGGATTTTGCTCCCGCAAATACAAAAAAGCACCGTTTGCGCATTGTAAAAGTTGCATCGTCAGACTAAAAGAGTGAGGATTTGCTCCCCAAAAACAAAACGAGCACCGTTTGCGCTGTTACTGAAAAAGTTTCATCGTCAGACGAAAAATTAGGGTTTGCACCCGCAAAGCACAAAACGAGCACCGTTGCGCAGTTAGTGAAAAAGTTTTTAATCGTCAGACTGAAAAGAGTGAGAATTTTGATGCCCAAGACAAAACGAGCACCGTTTGCGCAGATTATAAAAAGTTGGAACGTCAGACTGGAAAGAGTGAGGATTTGCTCCCGCAAACACAAAACGAGCACCGTTTTGCTCTGGTTACTGCAAAAGTTGCTTCGTCAGACGGGAAGAAGTGAAGATTTGCTCCCGCAAACACAAAACGAGCACGTTTGCGCAGTTGTGAAAAAGTTTTTAATCGTCAGACTGAAAGAGTGAGAATTTTGATGCCTCAAAGCACAAAACGAGCACCCGTTTGCGCAGTTAGTGAAAAATTGCATCGTCAGACTAAAAGAGTGAGGAATTTGCTCCCCCAAACACAAAACGAGCACCGTTGGCGCAGTTAATTGAAAAGTTGAATCGTCAGACTGAAAGGAGTGAGGATTTGCACCCCAAACACAAAACGAGCACCGTTTGCGCAGTTAGTGAAAGATGCATCGTCAGACTAAAAGAGTGAGATTTGCTCCCGTACACACAAAACGAGCACCGTTTGCGCTTTACTGAAAAAGTTAGCATCGTCAGACTAAAAGAGTGAGGATTTGCTCCCGCAATACAAAACGAGCACCGTTTGCAGCAAGTTATTAAAAAGTTGCATCGTCAGACTGAAAGAGTGAGGATTTGCTCCCGACCAACACAAAACGAGCACCGTTTGCGCAGTTTTACTTAAAAGTTGCTTTTCGTCAGACTGGAAAGAGTGAGGATTTTGCACCCACAAGCACAAAACGAGCACCTTTTTTGCGCATTTAGTGAAAAAGTTGCTTCGTCAGACTGAAAGAGTGAGGATTTGCACCACAATCACAAAACGAGCACCGTTTGCGCAGTTAGCTGTAAAAAGTTGCTTCGTCAGACTGAAAGTGTGAGGATTTGCACGCCACAAACACAAAACGAGCACCGTTTGCGCAGTTACTGTAAAAGTTGCTTCGTCAGACTGAAAGTGTAGGATTTGCACCCACAAGCACAAAACGAGCACCGTTTGCGCCAGTTAGTGAAAAAGTTGAATCGTCAGACTGAAGAGTGAGGATTTGCCCCCAAACAACAAACGAGCACCGTTTGCGCAGTTAGTGAAAAAGTTTAATCGTCAGACTGAAAGAGTGAGAATTTGTTGCCGCAAAGACAAAACGAGCACGTTTGCGCAGGGGTTAGTGAAAAAGTTGAATCGTCAGACTGAAAGAGTGAGGATTTGCTCCCAAAACACAAAACGAGCACCGTTTGCTCGTTTACTGAAAAAGTTGCTTCGTCAGACGAGGAAAGAGTGAGGAATTTGCTCTCCGCAAACACAAACGAGCACCGTTTTGCGCAGTTTAGTGAAAAATTTTAATCGTCAGACTGAAAGAAATCGTCAGACTGAAAGAGTGGATTTTCTCCGGGAAAAACAAACCCAAACAAACCGTTTGGGGCTGGGTTACTGAAAAAGTTTTTTTCGTCAGACTGAAAAAGTGAGGATTTTCTCCCGCAAACCACAAAACGAGCACCGTTTTCCCCTGTTTACTGAAAAAATTTGAATCGTCAGACTTTTAAAAAGTGAGGATTTGCTCCCGGGAAAAACAAAACGAGCACCGTTTGCGCAGTTAGTGAAAAAATTGAATCGTCAGACTGAAAAGAGTGAGGATTTGCTCCCCCCAAACACAAAACGAGCACCGTTTGCGCTGTTATTGGGAAAATTGAAACCGTCAAAACCTGAAAGAGTGAGGGATTGCCCCCAAACACAAAAAGAGCACCCTTTTGGCAGTTAGTGAAAAATTTTCTTTTGTTTAAACCTGAAAGAGTGAGGATTTGCTCCCCAAACCAAAACGAGCACCGTTTCCGCAGTTTTTGAAAAAGTTTTTTGTCAGACTTAAAGAGTGAGGTTTTTTTTTCCGCAAACACAAAACGAGCACCCCGTTTGCGGCTGTTACTGAAAAAAACAGTTTTCCATTGGGGAAAAACTGGAAAAAGTGGATTTTGCTCCCGCAAAAACAAAACCCACACCTTTTCGCTGGGGTTTTCTAAAAAGGTTTTTCGTCAGACGAAAAAGTGAGGATTTTGCTTCCCCCCAAACACAAAAAGACACCGTTTTTCGCAATTAGTGAAAAAGTTTCCTCGTCCAGACTTAAAAAGTGAGGAATTTGGGTCCGCAAAAAAAAACGAGCAACCCTTTGCGCGTTTTCTTGGGGGAAAAGTTTTCTTCTCAGACTGAAAAAGGGGAAGGGGGGTTTTTCCCCCCAACAAAAAAACGAGCACCGTTTTGGGAGTTAGTGAAAAAATTTAATCGTCAAAACTAAAAGAGTGAGGATTTGCTCCCGCAAACACAAACGAGCACCGTTTGCGCATTTTGGAAAAAAATTTCTTTGTCCCGCCCAAAGAGTGAGGGTTTTTGCCCCAAAGACAAAACGAGCACCGTTTCCGCAGTTAGTTTAAAAAGTTGAATCGTCAGACGAAAAAGTGAGGATTTGCTCCCGCAAAAAACAAAAAACAGTTTGGGGCAGTTAGTGAAAATTTTAATTTGTCTCCCAAAAAGTGAGGATTTTTCCCCGCAAAAACAAAACGAGCACCGTTTGGGGTTAGTGAAAAAGTTTTAACGTCAGACTGAAAGAGTAAATTTTCCCGCAAAAAACCCCAAAAAGGCCCCCGTTTGCGCTTTATAAAAAGTTTCTTTGTCAGACTAAAAAAGTGAGGATTTGCTCCCGGGAAAAACAAAACGAGCACCGTTTGCCCCATTTAGTGAAAAAATTTTAATCGTCAGACTTTAAAAGTGAGGATTTCCCCGCAAAACAAAACGAGCACCTTTTTTGCAGTTAGTGAAAAAAGTTGAATCGTCAGACTGAAAAAAGTGAGGATTTTCTCCCGCAAACACAAAACGAGCACCGTTTGCGCAGTTAGTGAAAAAAAGTTGCTCGTCAGACTAAAAGAGTGAGGATTTGGCTCCCAGCAAACACAAAACGAGCACCGTTTTTTTGCCGCTGTTAATGGAAAAAGTTGCATCGTCAGACTGAAAGAGTGAGGGGATTTGCTCCCGCAAAAACAAAAACGAGCACCGTTTGCGCCCCCCCAATTTTAGTGAAAAAGTTGCAGTCGTCAGACTGAAAGAGTGAGGATTTGCATGCCACAAACACAAAAACGAGCACCGTTTAGGCCAGTTAGTGAAAAAAGTTGAATCGTCAGACTGAAAGAGTGAGGATTTGCTCCCGCAAACACAAAACGAGCACCGTTTGCGCATTACTGTAAAAGTGCTTCGTCAAACTGAAAGAGTGAGGATTTGCACCACAAGCACAAAAAACGAGCACCGTTGCGCAGTTAGTGAAAAAGTGAATCGTCAGACTGAAAGAGTGAGGATTTGCTCCGCAAACACAAAACGAGCACCGTTTTTTAGGCCAGTTAGTGAAAAGTTGAATCAGTCAGACTGAAAGAGTGAGGATTTGCTCCGCAAACACAAAAACGAGCACCGTTTGCGCTGTTAACTGTAAAAAGTTGCTTCGTCAGACTGAAAGTGTGAGGATTTGCACCACACAAGCACCAAAACGAGCACCGTTTGCGCAGTTAGTGAAAAAGTTGAATCGTCAGAACTTAAAGAGTGAGGATTTGCTCCCGCAAACACCAAAAACGAGCCCACGTTTGCGCTGTACTGTAAAAAGTTGCTTCGTCAGACTGAAAAGTGTGAGGATTTGCACCACAGCACAAAACGAGCACCGTTTGCGCAAGTTAGTGAAAAAGTTGAATCGTCAGACTGAAAGAGTGAGGATTGCCCCGCAACACAAAACGAGCACCGTTTGCGTGTTACTGAAAAAGTTGTTTCGTCAGACTGAAAGAGTGAGGATTTGCCCCGCAAGACAAACGGAGCACCGTTTGCTGTGTTACTGAAAAAGTTGTTTCCGTCAGACTGAAAGTGTGAGGATTTGCTCCCGCAAACACAAAACGAGCACCGTTTGGCAGTAGTGAAAAAGTTGCATCGTCAGACTGAAAGAGTGAGGATTAAATCCCGCAAACACAAAACGGAGCACCGTTTGCTCTGTACTGAAAAAGTTGCGTCGTCAGACTAAAAGAGTGAGGATTTGCTCCCGCAACACAAAACGAGCCACCATTGCAGTGTTAGTGAAAAAGTTGTTTCGTCAGACTGAAAGAGTGAGGATTTGCTTCCCGCAAACACAAACTGAGCACGGTTTGCGCAGTTAGTGAAAAATTTGCATCGTCAGACTAAAAAAAGAGTGAGGATTTGCTCCAGCAAACACAAAACGAGCACCGTTGCGCTGTTAATGAAAAAGGTTGCATCGTCAGACTGAAAGATTGAGGATTTGCTCCGCAAAACACAAAACGAGCCCCGTTTGCGCAGTTAGTGAAAAAGTTGCATCGTCAGCCTGAAAGAGTGAGGATTGCGCCACAAAACACAAAACGAGCACCGTTTAGGCAGTAGTGAAAAAGTTGAATCGTCAGACTGAAAGAGTGAGGATTTGCTCCCGACAAACACAAAACGAGCACCGTTGCGGCAGTTAGTGAAAAAGTTGCACGTCAGACTAAAAAGAGTGAGGAATTTGCTCCCGCAAACACAAACGAGCACCGTTTGCGCTGTTAACTGTAAAAGTGCCTTCGTCAGACTGAAAGAGTGAGGATTTGCACCCACAAGCACAAAACGAGCACCGTTGCGCAAGTTAGTGAAAATAGTTGAATCTAGTCAGACTGAAAGAGTGAGGATTTGCTCCCGCAAAACACAAACGAGCACCGTTTGCGTTGTTAACTGAAAAAGTTGTTTCGTCAGACTGGAAAGAGTGAGGATTTTAGCTCCCGCAAACACAAAACGAGCACCGTTTGCGTGTTACTGAAAAAGTTGTTTCGGCCAGACTGAAAGAGTGAGGATTTGCTCCCGCAAACACAAAACGAGCAACGTTTGCGCAGTTAGTGAAAAGTTGCATCGTCAGACTGAAGAGTGAGGATTTGCTCCCGACAAAGACCAAAACGAGCACCTTTTGCGCTGTTACTGAAAAAGTTGCTTCGTCAGACTTAAAAAGAGTGAGGATTTGCTCCCGCAAAACCACAAACGAGCACCATTTGCGTGTTAGTGAAAAAGTTGTTTTCGTCAGACTGAAAGAGGGAGGATTTGCTCCCGCCAAACACAAAACGAGCACCGTTTGCGCAGTTAGTGAAAAAATTTGCATCGTCAGACTAAAAGAGTGAGGATTTGCTCCCGCAAACACAAACGAGCACCGTTTGGGTGCTGTAGTGAAAAAAGTTGCATCGTCAGACTGAAAGAGTGAGGATTTGTCCCGCAAACACAAAACGAGCACCGTTTGCGCAGTAGTGAAAAAAGTTGCATCGTCAGCCTGAAAGAGTGAGGATTGCTGCCACAAACACAAAACGAGCACCGTTTAGGCCAGTTAGTGAAAAGTGAATCGTCAGACTGAAAGAGTGAGGATTTGCTCCGCAAAACAAAACGAGCACCGTTTGCGCCCCCCAGTTAGTGAAAAGTTGCATTCGTCAGACTAAAAGAGTGAGGATTTCCTCCCGCAACACAAAACGGAGCACCGTTTGCGCAGTTAGTGAAAAAGTTGCATCGTCATACTGAAAGAGTGAGGATTTGCTCCCGCAAACAAAAACGAGCACCGTTTGCGAAGTTAGGAAAAAGTTTGCATCGTCAGACTGAAAGAGTGAGGATTGCTCCCGCAAAGAAAACGAGCAACGGTTTGCGCAGTTAGTGAAAAGGTGCATCGTCAGACTAAAAAGTGAGGATTTGCTCCCGCAAACACACAAAACGAGCCACCGTTTGCGTTGATACTGAAAAAGTTGCATCGTCAGACTGAAAGAGTGAGGATTTGCTCCGCCAAACACAAAACGAGCACCGTTTGCGCAGTTAGTGAAAAAGTTGAACGTTCAGACTGAAAGAGTGAGGATTTGCTCCGCAAACACAAAACGAGCCACCGTTTGCCTCTGTTACTGAAAAATTGCTTCGTCAGACTGAAAGAGTGAGGATTGCTCCCGCCAACACAAAACGAGCACCGTTTGCCGCAGTTAAGTGAAAAAGTTGAATCGTCAGACTGAAGAGTGAGGATTTGCTCCCGCAAACACAAAAACGAGCACCGTTTGCTCTGTTACTGAAAAAGTTGCTTCGTCAGACTAAAACAAGTGAGGATTTGCTCCCGCAAAAAACACAAAACGAGCAACGTTTGCGCAGTTAGTGAAAAGTTGCATCGTCAGACTAAAAGAGTGAGGATTGCTCCCGCAAACACAAAACGAGCACCGTTTGCGTTGTTACTGGACAAAAGTTTTTTTCGTCAGACTGAAAGAGTGAGGATTTTGCTCCCGCAAACCACAAAACGAGCACCGTTTGCGTGTTGCTGAAAAAGTTGCATCGTCAGACTGAAAAAAGTGAGGATTTGCTCCCGCAAACCACAAACAAGCCACCGTTTGCGTAGTTAGTGAAAAAGTTGTTTTGTCAGACTGAAAGAGTGAGGATTTGTCCCGCAAACACAAAACGAGCACCGTTGCGCAGTTAAGTGAAAAAAAGTGAATCGTCAGACTGAAAGAGTGAGGATTTGCTCCGCAAACAAAACGAGCACCGTTGCGCAGTTAGTGAAAAAGTTGCATCGTCAGACTGAAAGAGTGAGGATTTGCACCCAAGCACAAAACGAGCCACCGTTTCCGCAGTTAGTGAAAAAGTTGTTTCGTCAGACTGAAAGAGTGAGGATTTGCTCCCGCAAACACACAAACCGAGCACCGTTTGCGCAGTTAGTGAAAAAGTGCATCGTCAGACCTAAAAGAGTGAGGATTTGCTCCCGCAAACACAAAACGAGCACCGTTTGAGTTGTTACTGAAAAAAGTTGTTCGTCAGACTGAAAGAGTGAGGAAAAAAATTTTTTTGCCTCCCAAAACACAAAAACGAGCACCGTTTGCGTTGTTGCTGAAAAAGTTGCATCGTCAGACTGAAAGAGTGAGGATTGCTCCCGAAACACAAAAAGAGCCAACGTTGGCATTTAGTGAAAAAAGTGAATCGTCAGACTGAAAGAGTGAGGATTCCTCCCGCAAACACAAAACGAGCACGTTTGCGCAAGTTAGTGAAAAAGTTGCATCGTCAGACTGAAAGAGTGAGGTTTGCCTCCCGCCAAATAAAAAACGAGCCACCGTTTGCGCAGTTAGTGAAAAAGTTGCATCGTCAGACTAAAAAAAGAGTGAGGATTTGCCCCGCAAACCACAAACGAGCACCGTTTGCGCTGTTACGCAAAAGTTGCTTCGTCAGACTGAAAGAGTGAGGATTTGCTCCGCAACACAAAAACGAGCACCGTTTGCGCAGTTAGTGAAAAAGTTGAAATCGTCAGACTGAAAGAGTGAGGATTTGCTTCCCGCAAACACAAAACGAGCACCGTTTGCTCTGGTACGCAAAAGTTGCTTCGTCAGACTAAATGAGTGAGGATTGGCTCCGCCAACCACAAAACGAGCACCGTTGCGTTGTTGCCTGAAAAAGGTGCATTTTCAGACTGAAAAGTGAGGATTTGCTCCCGCAAACACAAAACGGAGCACCGTTTGCGTAGTTAGTGAAAAAGTTGAATCGTCAGACTGAAAAGTGAGGATTTGCTCCCGCAAACACAAAACGAGCACCGTTTGCGCAGTTAGTGGAAAAAGTTGAATCGTCAGACTGAAAGAGTGAGGATTTTCCTCCCCGCAACCCACAAAAACGAGCACCGTTTGCGCAGTTATTGAAAAAGTTTTTTCGTCAGACTGAAAGAGTGAGGATTTGCTCCCGCAAACACAAAACGAGCACCAGTGTCGAAGTTAGTGAAAATGTGCATCGTCAGACTGAAAGAGTGAGGATTTGCCCCGCAAATAGAAAAACGAGCAACCGTTTGCGCAGTTAGTGAAAAAAGTTGGCATCGTCAGACTAAAAGAGTGAGGATTTTGCTCCCGCAAAACACAAACGAGCACCGTTTTGCGTTGTACTGAAAAAGTTGCATCGTCAGACTGAAAGAGTGAGGATTTGCTCCCCGCAAAACACAAAACCGAGCACCGTTTGCGCAGTTAGTGAAAAGTTGAATCGTCAGACTGAAAGAGTGAGGATTTGCTCCCGCAACACAAAACGAGCACCGTTTAGCGCTGTTACTGAAAAGGTGCTTCGTCAGACTGAAAGAGTGAGGATTTGTCACCGCAAAATCACCAAAACGAGCACGTTTGCGGCAGTTAGTGAAAAAAAGTTGAATCGTCAGACTGAAAGAGTGAGGATTTGCTCCCGCAATCACAAAACGAGCACCGTTTGCTCTGTTACTGCAAAAAGTTGCTTCGTCAGACTAAAAGAGTGAGGATTTGCTCCCGGCAAAACACCCCACAAACACGAGACACCGTTTGCCGCAGTTAGTGAAAAAGTTGCATCGTCAGACTAAAACAAGTGAGGCTTGCTCCGCAAACACAAAAACGAGCACCGTTTGCGTTGTTACGAAAAAGTTTTTCGTCAGACTGAAAGAGTGAGGATTGCTCCCGCAAACAACAAACGAGCACCGTTTGCGTTGTTGCTGAAAAAAAGTGCATCGTCAGACTGAAAAAGTGAGGATTTGCTCCCGGACAAACACAAAACAAGCACCGTTTGCGCAGTTAGGGGAAAAAGTTGTTTTGTCAGACTGAAAGAGTGAGGATTTGCTCCCGCAAAACAAAAACGAGCACCGGTTTGCGCAGTAGTGAAAAAGTGAATCGGTCAGACTGAAAGAGTGAGGATTTGCTCCCGGCCAACACAAAACGAGCACGTTTGCCGACCTTAGTGAAAAAGTTGCATCGTCAGACTGAAAGAGTGAGGATTTGCACCACAAGCACAAAACGAGCACCGTTCCGCAGTTAGTGAAAAAAGTTGCATCGTCAGACTGAAAGAGTGAGGATTTGCTCCCGCAAATAGAAAAACGAGCACGTTTGCGCAGTTAGTGGAAAAAGTTGCATCGTCAGACTGAAAGAGTGAGGATTTGCCCGCAAACACCAAAACGAGCACCGTTTGCGTTGATACTAAAAAGGTGCATCGTCAGACTGAAAGAGTGAGGATTTGCTCCCGCAAAACACCAAAACGAAGACCGTTTGCGCAGGTTAGTGAAAAGTTGATTCGTCAGACTGAAAGAGTGAGGATACCCTCCGCAAACACAAAACGAGCACGTTTGCAGTCTGTTACTGAAAAAGTTGCTTCGTCAGCCGGAAAGAGTGAGGATTTGCTTTTCCCGCAAACACAAATCAGCACCGTTTGCGCAGTTAGTAAAAAGTTGAATCGTCAGACTGAAAGAGTGAGGGATTAGTCCCGCAAACACCAAAACGAGCAACGTTTGCTCTGTACTGAAAAAGTTGCTTCGTCAGACTAAAAGAGTGAGGATTTGCTCCCGCAAACACAAAACGAGCACCGTTTGCGAATTAGTGAAAAAAGTGCATCGTCAGACTAAAAGAGTGAGGATTTGCTCCCGCAAACACAAAACGAGCACCGTTGCGTTGTTACTGAAAAAGTTTTTTCGTCAGACTGAAAGAGTGAGGATTGCTCCACAAACACAAAACGAGCACCTTTTGCGTTGTTGCTGAAAAAAGTTGCATCGTCAGACTGAAAAAGTGAGGATTTGCTCCGCAAAACCACAAAACAAGCAACGTTTAGCGTAGTTAGTGAAAAAGTGTTTGACAGACTGAAAGAGTGAGGATTTGCTCCCGCAAACACAAAACCGAGCACCTTTGCGCAGTTAGTGAAAAGTTGAATCGTCAGACTGAAAGAGTGAGGATTTGCCCCGCAAAACACAAAAACGAGGCACCGTTGCCGCAGTTAGTGAAAAAAAGTTGCATCGTCAGACTGAAAAGAGTGAGGATTGCACCCACAAGCACAAAACGAGCACCGTTTCCGCAGTTAGTGAAAAAGTTGTTTCGTCAGACTGAAAGAGTGAGGATTTGCTCCCGCAAACACAAAACGAGCACGGTTTGGCAGTTAGTGAAAAAGTTTGCATCGTCAGAACTAAAAGAGTGAGGATTGCTCCCGCAAACACAAAACGAAGCACCGGTTTGCGGTTGTTACTGAAAAAGTTCGTTTCGCTAGACTGAAAGAGTGAGGATTTTGCTCCGCAAACACAAAACGAGCACCGTTGCGTTGTTGCTGAAAAAGTTGCATCGTCAGACTGAAGAGTGAGGATTTGCTCCCGCCAAACACAAAACGAGCACCGTTTGCGCATTTAGTGAAAAAAGTTGAATCGTCAGACTGAAAGAGTGAGGGATTTCCTCCCGCAAAACACAAAACGAGCACCGTTTGCCCGAAGTTAGTGAAAAAGTTGCCTCGTCAGACTGAAGAGTGAGGATTTGCGTCCGCAAATACAAAACGAGCACCGTTGTGCCAGTTATGTTGTGGAAAAAGTTGCATCGTCAGACTAAAAGAGTGAGGATTTGCCCCGCAAACACAAAACGAGCACCGTTGCGCTGTTACTGAAAAGTTGCTTCGTCAGACGGAAAGAGTGAGGATTTGCTCCCGCAACACAAAACGAGCACCGTTTGCCGCAGTTAGTGAAAAAGTTGAATCGTCAGACTGAAAGAGTGAGGATTTGCTCCCGCAAACACAAAAGAGCACCGTTGCTTGTACTGAAAAAGTTGCTTCGTCAGACTAAAAGAGTGAGCTTTCGCTCCGCAAACACAAAACGAGCACCGTTTGCGCTGTTGCTGAAAAAGTTGCATTTTCAGACTGAAAAAGTGAGGGTTACTCCCGCAAACACACAAACGAGCACCGTTTGCGTAGTAGTGAAAAAGTTGAATCGTCAGACTGAAAGAGTGAGGATTTGCTCCCGCAAAAAACACAAAACGAGCACCGGTTTGCGCAGTTAGTGAAAAAGTTGAATCGTCAGACTGAAAGAGTGGGGGGATCTTCCTCCGCAAACACAAAAACGAGCACAGTTGCGCAGTTAGTGTGTAAAAAGTGCATCGTCATACTGAAAGAGTGAGGATTTTGCTCCCGCAAACACAAAACGAGCACCGTTTGCGAAGTTAGTGAAAATGTTGCATCGTCATACTGAAAGAGTGAGGATTTGCTCCCGCAAATAGAAAACGAGCACCGTGTTGCCGCAGTTAGTGAAAAAGTTGCATCGTCAGACTAAAACAGTGAGGATTTGCTCCCGCAAAACACAAAACGAGCACGTTTGCTGTTGATACTGAAAAAGTTGCATCGTCAGACTGAAAGAGTGAGGATTTGCTCCCCGCAAACCACAAAACGAGCACCGTTTTGCGCAGTAGTGAAAAGTTGAATCGTCAGACTGAAAGAGTGAGGATTTGCTCCCGGCAAACACAAAACGAGCACCGTTTGCTCTGTTACTGAAAAAGTTGCTCGTCAGACGGAAAGAGTGAGGATTTAGCTCAGCAAACACAAAACGAGCACCGTTGCGCAGTTAGTGAAAGTTTTGAATCGTCAGACTGAAAGAGTGAGGATTTGCTCCCGCAAACACAAAACGAGCACCGTTTGCTCTGTTACTGCAAAAAGTTGCTCGTCAGACTGAAAGAGTGAGGATTTGCTCCCGCAAACACAAAACGAGCACCGTTTGCCGCAGTTAGTGAAAAAGTGCATCGTCAGACTAAAAGAGTGAGGATTTGCTCCGCAAAACACCAAAACGAGCACCGTTTGCGTTGTTACTGAAAAAGTTTTTTCGTCAGACTGAAAGAGTGAGGATTTTTGCTCCCGCAACACAAAACGAGCACCGTTTGCGTTGTGCTGAAAAGTTGCATCGTCAGACCAAAAAGTGAGAGATTTGCTCCCGCAAAACAAAAACGAGCACCGTTTGCGTAGTTAGTGAAAAAGTGCATCGTCAGACTAAAAGAGTGAGGATTTGCTCCCGCAAAAAAAACCCCCCCCAACCCCCCACAAAACGAGCACGTTTGGTTGTTGCTGAAAAAGTTGCATCGTCAGAACTGAAAGAGTGAGGATTTGCTCCCGCAAACCACAAAAACGAGCACCGTTTGCGCAGTTAGTGAAAAAGTTGAATCGTCAGACTGAAAGAGTGAGGATTGCTCCCGCAAACACAAAACGAGCACGTTTGCGCAGTTAGTGAAAAAGTTGCATCGTCAGACTCGAAGAGTGAGGATTTGCACCCACAAGCACCAAACGAGCACCGTTTCCGCAGTTAGTGAAAAAGTGTTTCGTCAGACTGAAAGGAGGGAGGATTGCTCCCCGCAAACACAAAACGAGCACCGTTTGCGCCGTTAGTGAAAAAGTTGCATCGTCAGACTAAAAAGAGTGAGATTTGCTCCCGCAAAACAACAAAACGAGCACCGTTTGCGTTGTTACTAAAAGTTGTTCGTCAGACTGAAAGAGTGAGGATTTGCTCCCGCAAACACAAAACGAGCACCAGTTTGCGCTGTTGCTGAAAAGGTGCATCGTCAGACTGAAAGAGTGAGGATTTGCTCCCGCCAACACAAAAACGAGCACCGTTTGCGCATTTAGTGAAAAAGTTTGCATCGTCAGACTGAAAGAGTGAGGATTTCCTCCCGCAAACACAAAACGAGCACCGTTTGCGACGTAGTTAAAAAGTTGCCTCGTCAGACTGAAAGAGTGAGGATTGCTCCGCAAATACAAAACGAGCACACGTTTGCGCAGTGTTAGGAAAAAAGTTGCATTGTCAGACTGAAAGAGTGAGGATTTGCTCCCGCAAACACAAAACGAGCACCGTTTGCAAGTAGTGAAAAAGTTGCATCGTCAGACTAAAAAGAGTGAGGATTTGCTCCCGCAAACACAAAACGAGCACCGTTCGTTTTACTCGAAAAGTTTTTCGTCAGACTGAAAGAGTGAGGATTTGCTCCCGCAAACACAAAACGAGCACGTTTAAATTGTTGCTGAAAAAGTTGCTCGTCAGAACTGAAAGTGAGGGATTTGCTCCCGCAAACACAAAACCAAGCACCGTTTGCGTAGTAGTGAAAAAAAGTTGTTTGGTCAGACTGAAAGAGTGAGGATTTGCTCCGCAAACACCAAAACGAGCACCGTTGCCGCAGTTAGTGAAAAAGGTGAATCGTCAGACTGAAAGAGTGAGGATTTGCTCCGCAAACACAAAAACGAGCACCGTTGCGCAGCTTAGTGAAAAAGTTGCATCGTCAGACTGAAAGATGTAGGATTGCACCCACAAACACAAAACGAGCACCGTTTCCGCCGTTAGTACAAAAGTTGTTTCGTCAGACTGAAAGAGTGAGGATTTGCTCCCGCAAACAACAAAACGAGCACGTTTTGCGCAGTAGTGAAAAAGTGCATCGTCAGACTAAAAGAGTGAGGATTTGCCTCCCGCAAACACAAAACGAGCACCGTTTGCGTTGTTACTGAAAAGTTGTTTCGTCAGACTGAAAGGAGTGAGGATTTGCTCCCGCAAAACACAAAACGAGCACCGTTGCGTTGTTGCTGAAAAAGTTGCATCGTCAGACTGAAAGAGTGAGGATTTGCTCCCGCAAAACACAAAACGAGCACCGTTTGCGCTTAGTGAACAAAGTTGAATCGTCAGACTCAAGAGTGAGGATTTGCTCCCGGAAACACAAAACCACGAGCACGTTGCGGTAAGTTAGTGAAAATGTTGCATCGTCATACTGAAAGAGTGAGGATTTGCTCCCGACAAATACAAAAACGAGCACGTTTGCGCAGTAGGGAAAAAGTTGCATCGTCAGACTAAAAGAGTGAGGATTTGCTCCGCAAACACAAAACGAGCACCGTTTGACGCTGTTATGAAAAAGTTGCTTCGTCAGACGGAAGAGTGAGGATTTGGCTCCCGCAACACAAAAGAGCACCGTTTGCCGCAGTTAGGAAAAAGTTGAAATCGTCAGACTGAAGAGTGAGGATTTGCTCCGCAAACACCCAAAACGAGCACCGTTTGCTCTGTTACTGAAAAAGTTGCTTCGGTCAGACTAAAAGAGTGAGGATTTGGCTCCCGCAAACACAAACGAGCACCGTTTGCGGTGTTGCGAAAAGTTGCATTTTCAGACTGAAAAAAAGTGAGGATTTGCTCCCCGCAAAACACAAACGAGCACCGTTTGCGTAGTTAGTGGAAAAAAGTTGAATCGTCAGACTGAAAGAGTGAGGATTTGCTCCCGCAAACACAAAACGAGGCACCGTTTGCGCAGTTAGTGAAAAAGTTGAATCGTCAGACTGAAAGAGTGAGATTTCCTCCCGAACCACACGAGCACCTTTTGGCAGTTAGTGAAAAAAGTTGCATCGTCAGACTGAAAAGAGTGAGGATTTGCTCCCGCAAATAGAAAACGAGCACCGTTGGCCGCATTTAGTGAAAAAGTTGCATCGTCAGACTAAAACAGTGAGGATTTTGCTCCCGCAAAACACAAAACGAGCACCGTTTGCGTTGATACTGAAAAAGTTGCATCGTCAGACTGAAAGAGTGAGGATTGCTCCCGCAAAACACAAAACGAGCACCGTTTGCGCAGTTATTGAAAAGTTTGAATCGTCAGACTGAAAGAGTGAGGATTAGCTCCCGCAAACACAAAACGAGCACCGTTTGCTCTGTTACTGCAAAAGTTGCTTCGTCAGACGGGAAGAGTGAGGATTTGCTCCCGCAAACACAAAACGAGCACCGTTTGCGCAGTTAGTGAAAAAGTTGAATCGTCAGACTGAAAGAGTGAGGATTAGGCTCCCCGCATCACAAAAACGAGCACGTTTGCTCTGTTCGCAAAAGTTTGCTTCGTCAGACTGAAAGAGTGAGGATTGCTCCCGGCAAACACAAAACGAGCACCGTTTGCGAAGTTAGTGAAAAAGTTGCATCGTCAGACTTAAAAGAGTGAGGATTGCTCCCGCAAAACCAAAACGAGCACCGTTGCGATGTTACTGAAAAAAGTTTTTTGTCAGACTGAAAGAGTGAGGATTTGCTCCCGGCAAACACAAAACGAGCACCGTTGCGTTGTTGCTGAAAAAGTGCATCGTCAGACTGAAAAAGTGAGGATTTACTCCCGCAAACACAAAACAAGCACCGTTTGCTTAGTAGTGAAAAAGTTGTTTTGTCAGACTGAAAGAGTGAGGATTTGCCTCCGCAAACACAAAACGAGCACCGTTTGCGCAGTTAGTGGAAAAAGTTGGAACGTCAGACTGAAAGAGTGAGGATTTGCTCCGCAACACAAAACGAGCACCGTTCACCGCAGTTAGTGGAAAAAAGTTGCCATCGTCAGACTGAAAGGAGTGAGGATTGCACCCACAAGCACCAAACGAGCACCGTTTCCGCAGTTAGTGAAAAAGTTGTTTCGTCAGACTGAAAGAGGGAGGATTTGCTCACCGCAAAAACAAACGAGCACCGTTTGCGCAGTTAGTGAAAAAGTTGCATCGTCAGACTAAAAAGTGGAGGATTTGCTCCCGCAAAACACAAACGAGCACCGTTGCGTTGTACTGAAAAAAAGTTGTTTCGTCAGACTGAAAGAGTGAGGATTTGCTCCCGCAAACACAAAACGAGCACCGTTTGCGTTGTTGCTGAAAAAGTTGCATCGTCAGACTGAAAGAGTGAGGATTTGCTCCCGCAAACACAAAACGAGCACCGTTTGCGCATTTAGTGAAAAAGTTGAATCGTCAGACTGAAAGAGTGAGGATTTCCTCCCGCAAACACAAAACGAGCACCGTTTGCGAAGTTAGTGAAAATGTTGCATCGTCATACTGAAAGAGTGAGGATTTGCTCCCGCAAATACAAAACGAGCACCGTGTGCGCAGTTAGTGAAAAAGTTTGCATCGTCAGATAAAAGAGTGAGGATTTGCTCCCGCAAACACAAAACGAGCACCGTTTTGCTCTGTACTGAAAAAGTGCTTCGTCAGACGGAAGAGTGAGGATTTGCTCCCGCAAACACAAAACGAGCACCGTTTGCCGCAGTTAGTGAAAAGTTGAATCGTCAGACTGAAAAGAGTGAGGATTTGCTCCCGCAAACACAAAACGAGGACACCGTTTGCTTCGTACTGCAAAAAGTTGGCTTCGTCAGACTAAAAGAGTGAGGATTTGCTCCCGCAAACACAAAACGAGGCACGTTTGCGTTGTACGGAAAAAGTTGTTTCGTCAGACTGAAAGAGTGAGGATTTGCCCTTTTTTTTTTTTTTTCTTTTTCCCCCCCTTTTTTTTTTTTTTTTTTTTGCCTTTTTTTTTTTTTTGTATTTTATTTTCTTTTTTTTGTTTTTTCTTTTTGCCTTTTGTTTTTTTTTTTTTTTTTTCCTTTTTTTTTTTTTTTTTTTTTTTTTGTTTTCTTCTTTTGTTTCCTTTTTTTCTTTTTTCCCAAAAACACAAAACGAGCACCGTTTGCGTTGGTGCTCGAAAAAGTTGCAGTTTCAGATGAAAAACTGAGGATTTACTCCCGCAAAAACAAAATCGAGCACCGTTGCGTAGTTAGTGAGAGAAAAGAAAAATGGGAAGAAAAAAAAAGAAAAATTTTTGTTTGTTTTTTTTGAGGGGGAAAAAAAAAGTTGAAGAAAAAAAAAAGGACTTTTTCACTAACTACGCAAAACGGTGCTCGTTTTGTGTTTGCGGAGTAAATCCTCAGTTTTTCAGTCCTGGAAAATGAACTTTTTCAGCAAAACAACGCAAACGGTGCTCGTTTTGTGTTTGCGGGAGCAAATCCTCACTCTTTCAGTCTGACGAAAACAACTTTTCAGTTAACAAACGCGAAACGGTGCTCGTTTTGTTGTTTGTGGGGAGCAAATCCTCACCTGATTTAGTCTGACGAAGAACTTTTGCAGTAACAGCGCAAACGGTGCTCTGTTTTGTGTTTGCGGGAGCATATCCTCACTCTTTCAGTCTGACGATTCAACTTTTTCACTAACTGCGCAACGGTGCTCGTTTTGTGTTTGCGGGGCAGCAAATCCTCACTCTTTCCGTGTCTGGAACGAAGCAAACTTTTGCAGTAAAAGAGGTAAACCAGAGCAAAACGGTGCTCGGTTTTGTGTTTGCGGGAGAAAAATCCTCACTGTTTTCAGTCTGACAATGCAAATTTTTCAGTAACTGGCACACGGTGCTCGTTTGTATTGCGCGGGAGCAATCCTCACTCTTCAGTATGACGATGCAACTTTTTCACAACTGCGCAAACGGGTGCTCGTTTTGTGTTGTCGGGAGGAAATCCTCACTCTTTCAGTCTGACGATTCAAATTTTTAACAAATGCGCAAACGGTGCTCGTTTTGTGGTGCGGGAGCAAAATCCTCACTCTTTCAGTCTGACGATTGCAACTTTTTTCAGCAACAACGCAAAACGGTGCTCGTTTGTGTTTGCGGGAGCAAATCCTCACTCTTCAGTCTGACGAAAAAACTTTTTCAGTAACAACGCAAACGGTGCTCGTTTTGGTTTGCGGGAGCAAATCCTCACGTTTAGTCTGACGATGCAAACTTTCACTAACTGCGCAAACGGGTGCTGTTTTGTGTTTGCGGGAGCAAATCCTCCCTCTTTCAGTCTGACGGAAACAAACTTTTTCACTAACTTGCGGAAAACGGTGGCTCGTTTTGTGCTTGGGTGCAAATCCTCACTCTTTCAGTTTGACGATGCAACTTTTTAACTAACTGCGCAAACGGTGCTCGTTTTTGTGTTTGCGGGAGCAATCCTCACTCTTTCAGTCTGACGATTCAACTTTTTTCCACTAACTGCGCAAACGGTGCTCGTTTGTGTTTGCGGAGCAAATCCTCACTATTCAGTCTGACGAAACAACTTTCACTAACTAGCAAACGGTGCTTGTTTGTGTTTGATGGGAGTAAATCCTCAGTTTTTCAGTCTGACGATGCACACTTTTTCAGCAACAACGCAAACGGTGCTCGTTTTGTGTTTGCGGGAGCAAAATCTCACTCTTTCAGTCTGACGAAAAAACTTTTTCAGTAACAACGCAAACGGTGCTCGTTTTGTGTTTGCGGGAGCAAAATCCTCACTGTTTTAGTCTGACGATTGCAAACTTTTTCACTAACTTCGCAACGGTGCTCGTTTTGTGTTTGCGGGAGCAAATCCTCACTGTTTTAGTCTGAGGAAGAACTTTTCAGTAACAGAGCAAACGGTGCTCGTTTTGTGATTGCGGGAGCAAATCCTCACTCTTTCAGTCTGACGATTCAAATTTTTCACTAAAACTCGCAAACGGTGCTCGTTTTGTGTTTGCGGGAGCAAATCCTCACTCTTCCGTCCTGACGAAGCAACTTTTGCACGTAACAGAGCAAAACGGTGCTCGTTTTGTGTTTGCGGGAGCTAATCCCTCATCTTTTTTTCAGTCTGACGATTCAACTTTTCACTAACTGCGCAAAAAACGGTGGCTCGTTTTGTGTTTGCGGAGCAAATCCTCACTCTTTCAGTCTGACGCCCCCCATGCAACTTTTTCAGTATCAACGCAAACGGTGCTCGTTTGTGTTGCGGGAGCAAATCCTCCACTGTTTTAGTCTGACGATGCAACTTTTTCACTAACTGCGCAAACGGTGCTCGTTTTTTATTTGCGGGAGCCAAATCCTCACTCTTTCAGTAGGCGATGCAACTTTTTCACTAACTGCGCAAACGTGGCTCGTTTTGTGTTTGCGGGAGGAAAATCCTCACCTCTTTCAGTCTGACGATCAACTTTTTTCACTAACTGCGGGGCAAACGGTGCTCGTTTTTGGTGTTTGCGGGAGCAAATCCTCACTCTTTCAGTCTGACGCAACTTTTTCACTAACTACGCAAACGGTGCTCGTTTTGTGTTTGCGGGAGTAAATCCTCAGTTTTTCAGTCTGAAAATGCAACTTTTTCAGCAACAACGCAAACGGTGCTCGTTTGTGTTTTGCGGGAGCAAATCCTCACTGATTTAGTCTGACGAAGCAACTTTTGCAGTAGTAAACAGAGCAAACGGGTGCTCGTTTTGTGTTTGCGGGAGCAATCCTCACTCTTTCAGTCTGACGATTCAACTTTTCACTAACTGGCGCAAACGGTGCTCGTTTTGGGTTTGCTGGAAGCAAATCCTCACTCTTTCCGTTGTGACGAAGCAAAACTTTCTGCAGTAACAGAGCCAAAACGGTGCTCGTTTGTGTTGCGCGGGGGGGAGCAATCCTCACTCTTTAGTCTGACGATGCAACTTTTCACTAACTGCGCAAACGGTGCTCGTTTGTATTTGGCGGGAAGCAAATCCTCACTCTTTCAGTATGACTTTTATGCCAAACATTTCACTAACTGCGCAACACGGGCTGTTTTGTTTTTTTTGGGGAGGAAATCCTCCACTCTTGAGGTCTGACGATTAACTTTTTCACTAAATTGCGCAAACGGTGCTCGTTTGTGTTTGCGGGAGCAAAATCCTCAATCTTTCAGTCTGACGATGAAAACTTTTTCAGCAACAACGCAAACGGTGCTCGTTTTGTGTTTGCGGAGCAAATCCTCACTCTTTCAGTCTGACGAAACAAACTTTTTTCAGTAACAACGCACAACGAGTGCTCGTTTTGTGTTTTGCGGGAGCAAATCCTCACTGTTTTAGTCTGACGATGCAACTTTTCACAACTGCGGCAAAACGGTGCTCGTTTTGTGTTTGCGGGAGCAAATCCTCACTCTTTCAGTCTGACGAACCAAACTTTTTCACTAATGGCGGAAAAACGTTGCTCTTTTGGCTTTTCGGTGCAAAATCCTCACTCTTTCAGTATGACGATGCAACTTTTTCAAACTGCGCAACGGTGCTCGTTTTGTGTTTGCGGGAGCAAATCCTCACTATTTCAGTCTGACGATTAAACTTTTCACTAAACCTGCGCAAACGGTGCTCGGTTTTGTGTTTGCGGGAGGGAGCAAATCTCACTCTTTTCAGTCTGACAAAACAACTTTTCACTAAAAACTACGCAAGACGGTGCTTGTTTTGTGTTGCGGGAGTAAATCCTCAGTTTTTCAGTCTGACGATGCAACTTTTCAGAAACAATTTAAACGGTGCTCGTTTGGTTTGCTGGGAGCAATCCCCCCCCCCCTCCCCTCACTCTTTCAGTCTGACGAAAAAACTTTTTCATTAACACGCAAACGGTGCTCGTTTTGTTGTTTGCGGGAGCAAATCCTCACTGTTTCAGTCTGACGATGCAACTTCTTTCCAACTTCGCAAACGGTGCTCGTTTTGTGTTTGCGGGAGCAAATCCTCACTGTTTTAGTCTGACAATGCAACTTTTTCACTAATGCGCACACGGGGCCTCGTTTTGTATTTGCCGGGAGCAAAATCTCACTCTTTCAGTATGACGATGCAAAATTTTCACTAACTTCGCAAACCGGTGGCTGCTCGTTTTGTGTTTTCGGGAGGAAATCCTCACTCTTTCAGTCTGACGATTCAACTTTTTCACTAAATGCGCAAAAAAAACCCCCGGTGCTCGTTTTGTTGTTTGCGGGAGCAAATCCTCACTCTTTCAGTCTGACGATGCAAACAAACTTTTTCAGCAACAACGCAAAAACGGTGCTCGTTTTGTGTTTGCGGGAGCAAATCCTCACTCTTTCAGTCTGACGAAACAACTTTTTCAGTAACAACGGCAAACGGTTGCTCGTTTTGTGTTTTGCAGGGAGCAAATCCTCACTGTTTTAGTCTGACGATGCAACTTTTCACTAACTGCGCAAACGGTGCTCGTTTTGTGTTTGCGGGGCAAATCCTTCCTCTTTCAGTCTGACGAAAACAACTTTTTCTACTAAACTTCGAAACGGTGCTCGTTTTGGCTTTGGTGGGTGCAAATCCTCACTCTTTCAGTCTGACGATGCAATTTTTCACTAACTGCGCAAACGGTGCTCGTTTTGTGTCTTGCGGGGGAGCAAAATCCTCACTCTTTCAGTCTGACGATTCAACTTTTTCACCTAACTGCGCAAACGGTGCTCGTTTTGTGTTGCGGAGCAAATCCTCACTCTTTCAGTCTGACGATGCACTTTTTTCAGCAACAACGCAAACCGGTGCTCGTTTTGTGTTTGCGGTGGCAAATCCTCACTGTTTAGTCTGACGATTGCAACTTTTCACTAACTACGCAAACGGTGCTGTTTTGTGTTTGCGGGAGTAAATCCTCAGTTTTTCAGTCTGACGTGCAAACTTTTCAGCAAACAACGCAAACGGTGCTCGTTTTTTGTTTGCGGGAGGGGGGGGGCCCCCCCCCCCCCAAAATCCTCACTTTTCAGTCTGACGAAAAAACTTTTCAGTACAACGCAAACGGTGCTCGTTTTGTGTCTTGCGGTGGAGCAATCCTCACTGTTTTAGTCTGACGATGCAAACTTTTCACTAAACTTCGCAAAACGGTGCTCGTTTTTGTGTTTGCGGGGAGCAAATCCTCACGTTCAGTCTGAGGAAGCAAACTTTTGCAGTAACAGAAGCAAACGGTGCCTCGTTTTGTGATTGCGGCGAGCAAATCCTCACTCTTTTCAGTCTGACGATTCACACTTTTTCACTAAACTGCGCAAACCCCCCCTCGGGTGCTCGTTTTGTGTTTGCGGGAGCAAATCCTCACTCTTCCAGTCTGACGAAGCAACTTTTGCCAGTAACAGAGCAAAACGGTGCTGTTTTGTGTTTGCGGGAGCTAATCCTCACTCTTTCAGTCTGACGATTCAACTTTTTCACTAACTGCGCAAAACGGTGCTCGTTTTGTGTTTGCGGGAGCAAAAATCCTCACTCTTTCCAGTCTGACGATTGAAACTTTTTCAGTATCAACGCAAATCGGTGCTCGTTTGTCGTTGCGGGGGTGGAGCGGAGCAAAAATCCTCACTGTTTAGTCTGACGATGAAACTTTTTCACTAACTGCGCAAAGGTGTGCTCGTTTTCTATTTGCGGGAGCAAATCCTCACTCTTTCAGTATGACGATGCAACATTTCACTAACTTCGCAAACGGTGCTCGTTTTGTGTTTGCGGGAGCAAATCCTCACTCTTTCAGTATGACGATGGCAACTTTTTCACTAACTGCGCAAAACGGTGCTCGTTTTGTGTTGTTTGCGGGAGGAAATCCTCACTCTTCAGTCTGACGTTCTAACTTTTTCCACTAACTGCGCAAACGGTGCTCGTTTTGTGTTTGCGGGGAGCAAATCCTCACTTCTTTCAGTCTGACGATTCAACTTTTTCACTAACTACGCAAACGGTGCTCGTTTGTTGTTTTGCGGGAGTAAATCTCAGGTTTTCAGTCTGAAAATGCAACTTTTTCAGCAACAACGCAAACGGGTGCTCGTTTTGTGTTTGCCGGGAGCAAAATCTCACTATTTAGTCTGACGAAGCAACTTTGCAGTAACAGAGCAAACGGTGCTCGTTTTGTGTTTGCGGGAAGCTAAATCCTCACTCTTTCAGTCTGACGATTCAACATTTTTCACTAACTGCGCAAACGCGTGCTCGTTTTGTGTTGCGGGGAGCAAAATCCTCACTCTTCCGTGTGACGAAAGGAACTTTTGCAGTAACAGAGCAAAACGGTTGCTCGTTTTGTGTTTGCGGTGAGCAAATCCTCACTGTTTTAGTCTGACGGATGAAACTTTTCACTCAACTGCGCACACGGTGCTCGCTTTTTTTTGTTGTATTTGCGGGAGCAAAATCCTCACTTTTCAGTATGACGATTGCAAACTTTTCACAACTTCGCAAACGGTGCTCGTTTTGTGTTTGCGGGAGGAAATCCTCACTTCTTTCAGTCTGACGATATCAACTTTTTCACTGAAATGCGCAAACGGTGCTGTTTTGTGTTTGCGTGGGAGCAAATCCTCACTCTTTCAGTCTGACGATGCAACTTTTCAGCAACAACGCAAACGGTGCTCGTTTTGTATGTTTTGCGGGAGCAAATCCTCACTCTTTTCAGTCTGACGAAAACAAACTTTTTCAGTAACAACGCAAAACGGTGCTCGTTTTGTGTTTGCGCGGAGCAAAATCCTCACTGTTTTAGGTTCTGACGATGCAACTTTTTCACTAAACTGCGGCAAACGGTGCTCGTTTTGTGTTTGCGGGAGCAAAATCCTCCCTCTTTCAGTCTGACGAAAAACAACTTTTTCACTAACTGCGGAAACGGTGCTCGTTTTGTGCTTGTGGGTGCAAATCCTCACTCCTTTCAGTATGACGATGCAACTTTTCACTAACTGCCGCAAACGGTGCTCGTTTTGTGTTTGCGGGGGAGCAAATCCTCACTTTTCAGTCTGACGATTCAACTTTTTCCACTAAACTGCGCAAACGGTGCTCGTTTTGTGTTTGCGGGAGCAAATCCTCACTCTTTCAGTCTGACGAAACAACTTTTTCACTAACTAGCAAACGGTGCTCGTTTTGTGTTTGCGGGAGTAAATCCTCAGTTTTTCAGTCTGACGATGCAACTTTTTCAGCAACAACGCAAACGGTGCTCGTTTTGTGTTTGCGGGAGCAAATCCTCACTCTTTCAGTCTGACGAAACAACTTTTTCAGTAACAACGCAAACGGTGCTCGTTTTGTGTTTGCGGGAGCAAATCCTCACTGTTTTAGTCTGACGATGCAACTTTTTCACTAACTGCGCAAACGGTGCTCGTTTTGTGTTTGCGGGAGCAAATCCTCACTGTTTTAGTCTGAGGAAGCCAACTTTTGCAGTACAGAGCAAACGGTGTTTAGCTGTTTGTGATTGAGGGAGCTAATCCTCACTCTTCAGTCTGACGATTCAACTTTTTTCACTAACTGCGCAAACGGTGCTCGTTTTGTGTTTGCGGGAGCAATATCCTCACTCTTCCCGTCTGACGAAGCAAATTTTGCCAGTCCCAAACAGAGCAAAAACGGTGCTCGTTTGTGTTTGCGGGAGCTATCCTCACTCGTTTCAGTCTGACGATCACTTTTTCACTAACTGCGAAACGGTGCTGTTTTGTGTTGCGGATGAAATCCTCACTCTTTCAGTCTGACGATGCAAACTTTTTCAGTTCAACGCAAACGGGGCTCGTTTTGTGTTTGCCGGGAGCAAATCCTCACTGTTTTAGTCTGACGATGCAACTTTTTCACTAACTGCGGCAAACGGTGCTCGTTTTGTAATTTGCGGGAGCAAATCCTCACTCTTTCAGTATGACGAGGCAACTTTTTCACTAAACTGCGGAGAAACGGTGCTCGTTTTGTGCTTGTGGGTTGCAAATCCTCACTCTTTCAGTATGACGATGCAACTTTTCACTAAACTGCCGCAAACGGTGCTCGTTTTGTGTTTGCGGGAGCAAATCCTCACTCTGTTCAGTCTGACGATTCACTTTTCACTAACTGCGCAAACGGTTGCTCGTTTTGTGTTTGCGGGAGCAAATCCTCACTCTTTCAGTCTGACAAAACAAACTTTTTCACTAACTACGTGCAAACGGTGCTTGTTTTGTGTTTGCGGGAGCAAATCCTCAGTTTTTCAGTCTGACGATGCAACTTTTTCAGCAAACAACGCAAACGGTTGCTCGTTTGTGTTTGCGGGAGCAAATCCCTCACTCTTCAGTCTGACGGAAAAAAACTTTTCAGTAACAACGGCAAACGGTGGCTCGTTTTGTGTTTGCCGGGAGCAAATCCTCACGTTTTTAGTCTGACGATGGCAACTTTTTCACTAACTTCGCAAACGGTGCTGTTTTGTGTGTTGCGGAGAAAAATCATCCCACTGTTTTAGTCTGAGGAAAGCAACTTTGCAGTAACAGAGCAAACGGTGCTCGTTTTGTGATTGCGGGGCAAATCCTCACTCTTTCAGTCTGACGATTAAACTTTTTCACTAAACTGCGCAAACGGTGCTCGTTTTGTGTTGCTGGCGAGCAAAATCTCTCAACTCTCAGTCTGACGAAGCAACTTTTTGCTAGTAAACAGAGCAAACGGTGTGCTTTTGTGTTTGGGGAGCTAATCCTCACTCTTTCAGTCTGACGATTCAAACTTTTTCACTAACTGCGCAAACGGTGCTCGTTTTGTGTTTTGCGGAGCAAATCCTCACTCTTTCAGTCTGACGATGCAACTTTTTCCAGTATCAACGCAAACGGTGCTCGTTTTGTGTTGGCCGGGAGCCAAAATCCTCACTGTTTTAGTCCTGACGATGCCAACTTTTTCACTAACTGCGCCAAACGGTGCTCGTTTCTATTTGCGGGAGCAAATCCTCACTCTTTTCAGTATGACGATTGCAACATTTCCACTAAACTTCGCAACGGTGCTCGTTTTGTGTTGGCGGAGCAAATCCTCACTCTTTCAGTATGACGATGCAACTTTTGTCACTAACTGCGCAAACGGTGCTCGTTTGTGTTTGCGGCGAGGAAATCCTCACTCTTTCAGTCTGACGATTCAACTTTTGCAACTTAACTGCGCAACAACGGTGCCTGTTTGTGTTTGCAGGGAGCAAATCCTCACTCTTTTCAGTCTGACGATTCAACTTTTTCACTAACTACGCAAAAACGGTGCTCGTTTTGTGTTTGCGGGAGGTCAAATCCTCACTTTTTCAGTCTGAAAATGCAAACTTTTTTTCAGCAACAACGCAAACGGTGCTCGTTTTGTGTTGCGGGAGCAAATCCTCACTGATTCTAGTCTGACGAAGCAACTTTTGCCAGTAAAACAGAGCAACACGGGTTGCTCGTTTTGTGTTTTCGGGAGCAAATCCTCACTCTTTCTAGTTACGATTCAACTTTTTCACTAACTGCGCAACCGGTGCTCGTTTTGTGTTGCGGGAGCAAATCCTCACTCTTTCCAGTCTGACGAAGCAAACTTTTGCAGTAGTAACAGCAGCAAACGGTGCTCGTTTTGGGTTGCGGGAGCAAATCCTCACTGTTTTAGTCTGACGATGCAACTTTTTCACCTAACTCGCAAACGGTGCTCGTTTTGTATTTGCGGGGTTAGCAAATCTCACTCTTTCAGTATGACGATTGCAACATTTTCACTAACTTCGCAAACGGTGCTCGTTTTGTTTGCGGGAGGAAATCCTCACTCTTTCAGTCTGACGATTCAACTTTTTCACTAAATGCGCAAAACGGTGCTCGTTTTGTGTTTGCGGAGCAAAATCCTCACTCTTTCAGTCTGGACGATGCCAACTTTTTCACAACAGCGCAAACGGTGCTCGGTTTTGTGTCTTGCGGGAGCAAATCCTCACTCTCTTTCAGTCTGACGAAACAACTTTTCAGTAACAACGCAAACGGTGCTCGTTTTGTGTTTGCGGGAGCAAATCCTCACTGTTTTAGGTCTGACGATGCAACTTTTTCACTAACTGCGCAAACGGTGCTCGTTTTGTAGTTTGCGGGAGCAAATCCTCCCTCTTCAGTCTGACGAAACAAACTTTTTCACTAAACTGCGGAAAACGGTTGCTCGTTTTGATGTGCTTAGGGGTGCAAATCCTCACTCTTTCAGTATGACGATGCAACTTTTTCACTAAACTGCGCAAACGGTGCCTCGTTTTGTGTTTGCGGTGAGCAAATCCTCACTCTTTCAGTCTGACGATTCAACTTTTCACTACTGCGCAAAACGGTGCTCGTTTGTGTTTGCGGGGAGCCAATCCTCAATACTTTCAGTCTTGACAAAACAAACTTTTTCACTAACTACGCAAACGGTGCTGTTTTGTGTTTTGCGGGGAGTCAAATCCTTCAGTTTTCAGGTCTGACGATGCACACTTTTCACAACAACGCAAACGGTTGCTCGTTTGTGTTTGCGGAGCAAATCCTCACTCTTTCAGTCTGACGAAAAAACTTTTTCAGTAACAACGCAAACGGTGCTCGTTTTGTGTTTGCGGGAGCAAATCCTCACTGTTTTAGTCTGACGATGCAACTTTTTCACTAACTTCGCAAACGGTGCTCGTTTTGTGTTTGCGGGAGCAAATCCTCACTGTTTTAGTCTGAGGAAGCAACTTTTGCAGTAACAGAGCAAACGGTGCTCGTTTTGTGATTGCGGGAGCTAATCCTCACTCTTTCAGTCTGACGATTCAACTTTTCACTAACTGCGCAAACGGTGCTCGATTTGTTGTTTGCGGGAGCAAATCCTCACTCTTCCCGTCTGACGAAGCAACTTTTGCAGTAACTATGAGCAAACGGTGCTGTTTTGTGTTTGCGGGAGCCTAAATCCTCACTCTTTCAGTCTGACGATTCACTTTTTCACTAAATGCGCAAACGGTGCCTGTTTTGTGTTGCGGGGCAAATCCTCACTCTTTCAGTCTGACGATTGAACAACTTTTTCAGTATTCACAAAAAACGCAAACGGTGCTCGTTTTGTGTTTGCGGAGAAGCAAATCCTCACTGTTTTAGTTGGACGATGCAACTTTTTCACTAACTGCGCAAACGGTGCTCGTTTTCTATTTGCGGGAGCAAATCCTCACTCTTGTCAGTAGTGACGATGCAAAACTTTTTCCCTAACTTCGCAATACGGTGCTCGTTTTGTGTTTGCGGGGCAAATCCTCCACTTTTCAGTCTGACGATGCAACTTTTTCACTAACTGCGCAAAACGGTGCTCGTTTTGTGTTTGCGGGAGCAAATCCTCACTGTTTTAGTCTGACGATGTGCAACTTTTTCACTAACTGCGCAACACGGTGCTCGTTTTGTGTTTGCGGTGGGAGCAATCCTCACTCTTTCAGTCTGACGGATTCCAACTTTTTCACTAACTGCCCTAAACGAGCCTCGTTTTGTGTTTGTGGAAGCAAAATCCTCAATCTTTCAGTCTGGACGATTGCAAACTTTTTCACTAACTGCGCAAACGGTGCTCGTTTGTGGTTTGCGGGAGGCAAATTCTCAACTTTCAGTCTGACGATGCAATTTTTCATTAAACAGCGCAAACGGTGCTCGTTTTGTGTTTGCGGGAGCAAATCCTCACTGTTTTAGTCTGACGATGCAACTTTTTCACTAACTGCGCAAACGGTGCTCGTTTTGTGTTTGCGGGAGCAAATCCTCCCTCTTTCAGTCTGACGAAACAACTTTTTCAGTAACAACGCAAACGGTGCTCGTTTTGTGTTTGCGGGAGCAAATCCTCACTGTTTTAGTCTGACGAAGCAACTTTTGCAGTAACAGAGCAAACGGTGCTCGTTTTGTGTTTGCGGGAGCTAATCCTCACTCTTTCAGTCTGACGATGCAACTTTTTCACTAACTGCGCAAACGGTGCTCGTTTTGTGTTTGCGGGAGCAAATCCTCACTCTTTCAGTCTGCCGAAACAACTTTTTCAGTAACAACGCAAACGGTGCTCGTTTTGTGTTTGCGGGAGCAAATCCTCACTCTTTCAGTCTGACGAAAAAACTTTTTCAGTAACTACGCAAACGGTGCTCGTTTTGTGTTTGCGGGAGCAAATCCTCACTCTTTCAGTCTGACGACAACTTTTCAAACAAGCGCAAACGGTGCTCGTTTTGTGCTTGTGGGTGCAAATCCTCACACTTTCAGTCTGACGAAGCAACTTTTACAGTAACAGCGCAAACGGTGCTCGTTTTGTGTTTGCGGGTGCAAATCCTCACTCTTTCAGTCTGACGATTCAACTTTTTCACTAACTGCGCAAACGGTGCTCGTTTTGTGCTTGTGGGTGCAAATCCTCACACTTTCAGTCTGACGAAGCAACTTTTACAGTAACAGCGCAAACGGTGCTCGTTTTGTGTTTGCGGGAGCAAATCCTCACTCTTTCAGTCTGATGATTCAACTTTTTCACTAACTGCCTAAACGGTGCTCGTTTTGTGTTTGCGGGAGCAAATCCTCACTCTTTCAGTCTGACGATACTTTTCACTAACTCCAAACGGTGCTCGTTTTGTGTTTGCGGGGCAATCCTCACTCTTTAGTCTGACGATCAAACTTTTTCACTACTGGCAACGGTGCTCGTTTTGTGTTTGCGGGTGCAAATCCTCACTCTTTCAGTCTGACGATTCAACTTTTTCACTACTGCGCAAACGGTGCTCGTTTTGTGTTGTGCGGTGGCAAATCCTCACACTTTCAGTCTGACGAAGCAACTTTTACAGTAACTGCGCAAACGGTGCTCGTTTTGTGTTTGCGGGAGCAAATCCTCACTCTTTCAGTCTGACGATTCAACTTTTTCACTAACTGCCTAAACGGTGCTCGTTTTGTGTTTGCGGGAGCAAATCCTCACTCTTTCAGTCTGACGATGCAACTTTTTCACTAACTGCGCAAACGGTGCTCGTTTTGTGTTTGCGGGAGCAAATCCTCAATCTTTCAGTCTGACGATGCAACTTTTTCATTAACAGCGCAAACGGTGCTCGTTTTGTGTTTGCGGGAGCAAATCCTCACTCTTTTAGTATGACGATGCATCTTTTTCACTAACTGCGCAAACGGTGCTCGTTTTGTGTTTGCGGGTGCAAATCCTCACTCTTTCAGTCTGACGATTCAACTTTTTCACTAACTGCGCAAACGGTGCTCGTTTTGTGTTTGCGGGAGCAAATCCTCACTGTTTTAGTCTGACGATGCAACTTTTTCACTAACTGCGCAAACGGTGCTCGTTTTGTTTTGGGGGCAAAATTCCTCACTTTTAGTCTGACGAAAACTTTTCAATAAATGGGAAACGGTGCTCGTTT
>JAHHUM010000243.1:0-38555 GCA_036173005.1 Crenichthys baileyi
GAGATTTAAGAATCATAGTGGTGACAAGCCACACAAATGGAGACTAGTCCTTTTTTTCACTGGAATCAGGCAGGTAGGTAAGGACTTGAAGGTCTGAGCTTAACCTACTGAAGGGTCTGGGTACATGTTGCTGCTATGAGCATGCATGGCTAGGCCCTCGGTGCATTGTGTATTGGGCAGCAATATCTGCACCCCTGCCACTGTTGATTAGTTTTTAAACATGTTTTTTTGGTCCAGGTTAGATCACAATATTTTGAATGAGCTGCCTAGGGTTTTGGGCGATGGGTGGTGGTGTTGGGGGGGTCGTTTAACCCCCCTGGATGAGTCACCAGTCCATCCCCCAAAAGGTCCACAGAGACCACAGGAAAGACCAAAACCATTCACACAAAACCAAAACACCTAAAGGGGAAATTTAGAGTGGTTAAATTTTTAAAAAAGGGGAAGGGAAAGGGACGTACCTGGGGCAATGACCACCAAAAATTCAGGGATAAAAATTCAAACCCCATTGCCCCTTAGGTGTGTGAAAAGAGGTTTTTTGGCTTATTTGCGTGTTTGCCCTGCGATGGACTGGCGACCTGTCCAGGGTGTACCCCGCCTCCCGCCCATAGACTGCTGGAGATAGGCACCAGCTTCCCCGCGACCCACTATGGAAGAAGCAGTATAGAAAATGACTGACTGTTTCTCTCCATCTACTGCCACCTACTGGGCAGCCAGTGTAAGTTCAAACCCACATGATGGGCAGTTGGAAATGTTGAGCAGCTCAGGAATATCTCGTTTTTGTATAGTATGACACCCTCACAGATAAAAAACTAATGTTCAGTTTGAGTTCAGTTGACAAAGGCCACTTCGTCATACTGCTCTCTTACCCTATTGACATCTGATTTAAGGTCATTTGGGTGTTTAATTAGCCATATCACCATAATGAGAAAAATGCCTGTGCTGTTATATTCTGAGGTGAGGAAGACGGACACACGAGTCTTTTGACTGGCAGGTAAGGTCAGTTCATATCTAACTTTCAAATGAAATTTGTGAACATATAAAATTTAAATAGACAAGCATAGAAAATAAAACATTATGGGTACGAGTACCTTTTATTTCCAGGGTTAAAGCAAAGCATATGTCTTGTGTATAGTTCAGAAAGCTAAACAAACAAAATAAAATACCAACAGGAGCTGGTTGTAAGCCCATAAAGTCAGCAGATTGGACATAGACAATGGAGATGATGAAGAATCTGCTGCCTCTGCACAGCATGTTCAGAAAGTTTTGTCCTGGGTGAACCTGTATTAATTTGCTGTCATTAACACAGAAATTGTTGTCATGTTGTTTATGCAAGATATTTTCTCAACAGATGCACTGGAAAACCAAACATCAAGTTTTACTCCCTATGCATACACTGAAAGTGCAACAACTTATCTTTTTATTATGTATCTGGATCTTTTGAACTATATTTATGTACAAAAGCATATGCGCATTAAATCAAGAGGAAGTGAATCTATATAAACTTTTTTTTTTTTTACGAAAAAACAAAAAAAACAAAACTAAACATCCAAAGATGTTTCTTGTTTTTTTAAGATGGAGATAATTAACTTCACCTGACAAGCCTGGAGCGTTCAGAGCTCTGTATGTTTTCGTGGTAAATCAAATTTAGTTTGTTACCTAAAGTTGTTTATTGAAACAACTGTTTGCTTTCTGCATGTATTTGTTTTCTATTAAGGTTCATTGTACATTGTGTTTTCTAGTCCTCAATGGAAATTACAGAACAAAACACATTTCTCAGACGATGAGTGCACTATTAAATCATAATCATAGTTTTTATTCCTGCAGCTTCTTTTTGTGGGAGAAAATAATGTCTGAGGGCATCTGTATAGAAATTGGATCTGTTTGTGTCTTGCCTTTAAGTTGGAAGCTGGAATCAGCTGCTGAGAATGAAGGCAAAGGAGATAAGACTTGTTATTTTTTAGGGACACATATTCTGATGCAAAACAGCATGTGCAACATTAAAACAGGATTAAAATATATATATATTTATTTTTTGGTACTGCAGGATGACTAAATGAAAACAATCCAGAGTGAGGCTATCATAGTTAAAATCTAATTTTTACCTGCTTATTAAAGTCCAAAACTTTTTCCTTCCCTCTACCGAAACAACTATTCTCTACAGTTTGGCATGTGATTACAGTGTTTACTGCCTCCTAACCTTTACCAGACTTCCACATGATGCAGAACGAGCCTTAACTCTTGGCTGACTAACAGACCTTGCAGCTGGAACACAGCAAGGCGTTTCCATCTGACCCATAATGGATGGATGCCATCAGGCTGCCCTTTACACTCATTATGAGCCACGTTGGATGTCAATAAACCCTGAAAATCACTCTCCATTCATCATCAACTGGAGGTCAGTATGCACTCTGCACGGATGAGGCACTCACGTGTTATATTTGGCTGTGACTTCCTTCAACACCAGAAAAGATGAGCATTCAGAGCTGACGGGATGTTTGATGAGGTGAGGTAGATGAGTCCCCTCTGGTTTGAAAGAAGGATGTCGTGCTCTAACCTCGAGGAGAAATCTGAAGTGTTTTTTTATTATTTTGGCTCCAGCTAAAGGATGCAAAGCTCTTTTCATTGACCCTATTTAGAAAAGTCATGAGATTAGGAAAACACAGTTGGACTGTGGCTTTAATGGCTCATTCTGTTCCTTCAGGGATGGAGAAACAGATGTAGATACTAAGTGTCTTTACTACACCAGGCTAAGGCTTATTATCTTCTTGTTTTGAATCATAATTGAGGACAGCTAGTAGATTCCCTTCCTCCAGCATCACTTGTATTAAACTTATTGATATTGTCTTAATGCGATGCAGATTTTTCTTTTGTTTTATGGACTTTCATTTTAAAGCACTTTGTGATTTAATCTGTGAAAATGTCTTTTATTAGTAAAGTTACCTACTTAATCAGCCAGCATAAAAGGCATTTGCTTGAAAGCACCAATTTCTAAATGACTGGAGATAACAAGATCATCTGTGTAAACAACAGGAATAAAAGCCATTCAGATGTGTTGCTACAGTGTCAAGGCATGAATGAAGACCCAAACTGACTCTCTCAGATAAAAAGAAACTGCTCACTATGTTCAGGAAGGACCCAGGAATCACCAAAGCTGATGCCTAATAATCCTAATAAAAGTGTCGTTATTAGACAAGACTAAGATTGAGCTACTTGGCAAAAATGATAAGAAGCAAATTTAGGAATGTCAATGGCTGGCTTTTAAACCTAAGAAGAACATATCAACTGGCAGGCATAGTGGTGGCAGCACCATGCTGTGGGGTATTTTCACTGCCAGTGGTGCACTGAACAAAGTGGAAGGAGTAATGAATTCTTAAACTTTATCTCAAATCAACAGTAAGGCTGCTTGAAACGTTATGCAACTGGGTTTTCCAACAAGACAATGATCTTTATCACACATTCGAATTTTGGAATTGTTGAAGCAAACTACCATTAAACCTCTAAAGTGGAAAAGTTATCCCAAAGGCCTGACATCCATCCAAGTTGTGGACTTCGGTTCAAAGCCAGGTTGATGCCTGAAAACCACCCAAGTTCATGAACTTTCCAATTCCACTGAGAAGAGTGATCAAATATTCGACCCGGCCAGGTAAGTGCAGCCTCCAAATGGACACATAATCAAGTGCTAATTAGACAAGTATACATATATTTGAGCCTTCATACATAATTATTTTGGATTAGAGAAAGCCCACGAATTGTTCTTCTAATTGGTTTATAATCATTTTGACCTTGGAAAGTATGGTTTAAATAAACGATTAAAAGCTCTAAATTATTACCCCAGATAAGAGGGAAGAAACTTCTGACTGGAACTGTATGTATCCATTTTGTTTTATGTTGTAGCTGGTTCACAACACAATGAACGACAAAAAATCAGTAAAACCTGAGAAGCATTTAGAAGTATTTTAATTCAAATTAACCTACTTATTGGCTAAACATCAAGGCTTTGCTTTATTTTTATTTTTTTAATTCCTCAACCTTTAAGTTGGAAGCTGGAATCAGCTGCTGAGAATGAAGGCAAAGGAGATAAGACTCATTATTTTTTAGGGACACATATTCTGATGCAAAACAGCATGTGCAACATTAGGCAGTAAAATGTCAGGGCTGTCATAATGTCGTGCTGCACAAGCGTATCTCTCAGCCAAATGCCACACAGAGACTCTGCATACAAAGAATCTGCCAAAAGTGCTTTTAGCTTCGTCATGAATGAACAACAATCTGTTTCAGGAGAAGACAGATTTGTAGCGATGATTCTGTTTGTGTTTGTATGTCTGTGGTGTGGTTCTGTATGTGTAAAAGCAAATGAGGCAGAAATTGTTAAGAATAGAGCTCTGGTTTTGCAGCAGCAGCGGTCGGCTGTGTTAATGACTCATTCCCAGTGGCCCTGGGGCCCTTGGTATGCAGTCTGCTCAGAGATCACCTCAACCTCCCATAACTATGTTTGGTCAGAAGAGAAATTATCAGTGGAGCGGCGAGAGGAATATGGAATAAAGTCTGCAGAGTGAGGAGATGTATCCTCATTAAATTACTGCTAATGAACAGTTAATGATTATGATTAGGTTAATTACTTGGACTTTATTCTGCACAGGGGACAGCTTCACATGTGGTGTACAAGACTCAAGTTTACAGACTACAAATGGAAAATCGTCCTGGCCATCTAGCCTATTTTACATCAATCTATAGAAGAGGTTCTGTTGTATAGCGGAGCAAAATAAGCTTGATTTTGACGTTTCTAACATTGTTTTCTCATATGAAAGAAGTAAGCCAATCATACTTTTTAACTACAAGATACTGTACGTTCATACAGACACTTTAATAAGCAAACTTACTTGCAGTAAGTGAGTTTTCTTTTCATGACCTCAAGGTGAACTAAAGCTTTGACTGCAATAACTTGTTTTCTCTGCCTTTTTCAGTCTCCAACATCTTTGTGGAGGAATTTTGAGCTAATTGTTTTTACAATGCTACTTCAGTTCATTGATGTTTGTTTCTGCACAGCTCTTTGAAAGTCCAGCCACAGCATTTCAATCAGGTCAGGATTTGGACTTTGACAGGACAATTTCAATGTCTGGATTCTTTCCTTTTTAAGTCATTCTGCTGTAGATTTGCTGCTGTGTCTGGGATAATTGTCCTGCTGACGATCCACATTGTGCCAAGCTTCATCTGTCAGACAAATGGATTCACATTTATCCCTGGGATGCTTTGGTATACAGAGAAGTTCATGTTCCAGGTCCTGTAAATCAGGCTCCAATCATCAGCCCTCCCGTACCGTGCCAAGTCACAAGGTGTTTGTGTGAATATGCCATTTAGTACACACAGCTATAAACTCAAAGGCAGGAAAATGCAAAAAATCCTGTGTTTACAGGGCTGCTCACACTGACAATGACCAATTAATCAATGTTTGTGATCAGCAACATCTGGTTGCTACTTTCCCTTTTAAAACGGTATGGCAGCAGCAAGGATACACTTAGTTTTTTTTCCAAGACTGAATTATTAAGAGTCATGCAAACCCCATAACTGTAAAGCCTATTTCACATCAACTACATTCCATGTCTGCTCTGTCAATTTACACTGAATGGAGTTTAGGATCTGTTCATACGTCTATGAATTTTAGGTGTTTGTGCTACGTCATCTGTCAACAGTAGATTTGATGGGCCTGGCGGTGGAGAAGGGGTGAAACGCACGACCCATTTTTGGAGGCCTTCGTCCTCAATGCAAACCGCCATGGGTTCGAGTCCCGGCCTGTTGACCTTTGCTAAATGTCTTCCCCTTCTCTCCATCCCTTTCCTGTTGGCTCACTGTGAAAAAAAACAATAGATTTGATCCATATCTCTGACAGACGATGGAGCAGGGCTCTTTGTCATGTCGCAGCACCACAGATCTTGTGTGAATTACTGCATCAACTAGAATAGCTTCTAGCTTCTTTGCGATGGAGAGCAAAACGCACAGACAAGAAATCTTCTCCTCTCGAGCTTCAGATCGCAGCAGGAACCACAGCTGCTCACAATCCAGGCTGGCGCTGAAAGCAGATGGAACGATACATTGATCTGCTGGGAATGAATGTTTGTTCGCACCGTGATCTCAGAACCAAATCTACCTTTCAACACTCCTCTCTTCAGGCTCTGGTCCCCTGTTCTGTTAGGTTTTCTCCGCCTGTTTTTTCTCCGTTTTGTTTTGGTCATTTTACCAAACTAAACCTCTTTATACAAGATCACAGAGATCACAGTAAAATGCTGAATTTTAATATTAATATGAAATTACTTAATATGAAATAGATGCAGTATGAAAACGACCAGCATGGTGAGTACATATAATAATAAGCAAATCAAAATAATAGTTTATTTAAAAGATCCATAATTCCCGCCGCCCACTAAACAAACATCTACAATAATCCCAATTTTTCATATAAAATAGTTTTGATACATTTATAATCAAAAGTTGTGAAACCAAAGAATAAATAAATCTTTTTTGCTGGCTCTGAAAAAAAGATTAAAGCATCTAAAAAAATTAAGATTTGACCACCTACCAATCTATCTGATGCTTTGATGCACATAAAAACGTTTTAAGAAAAATTTATTTTACTCACTTATTGCTCATCAAAAAAGATGAGCAATGAATGTAGACGAGTCTAAAGGACTTTCAAAAAGATGTGGGAAGTCCAAAACAGCTTCAAGTACAAATGTTTTTTAGAATTGTGGCCTAGAAGTAAAGGGACACATACACACTTTTTATTTTAGTTAATACTTGAACTTCTACAGGTTTTAAATCCTTTAGTTCTTCAACATATTTGACTCACATGATTAACTCACCATGACACTGTGAAGAGGATGAAGTGTTTATTGGAATTAGGTGTGTTGGAGCATCACTAAAGTCCATGCAATCCAGTTCATGTCAATCTTTTGACCTCAAAACATTTAAAATTTTCACACAGATTGCTCCTGTCATTACAAATTAAATTTCGGTTGTACCTAGGGATGAGCACCTTTCACATTTGAACTGATACGGTACATACGGTACATACTGATACATATTTATTTATATATATATATATATAATCTTAAATGAATGTATCAAAACAACATCCAGCTGTTTGTATTGTAACATCTCAGTTGTTTCAAACACTTCTTCAACATTAAAACCTGACTATGCAGAGTTATGCACAAATTCAAACCCAGCCATGTCGCTGGTTGCAGACGACGAGTCGCTGACGAATGCAGGCGTGCTAACGGTGCTGAATGCAGGAATTGTAGCCGTAAATCTGAGGCTGACGAAAATTGTCTATTCAGCCTTGACAAAAATCTTCAGTGTATATACACACACACTCAAATGAATATGTAAATGGCTGGGCCCGTGGTTTCTACTGACTGCAGCCTGTTTAAGCTGTCTTCATATTCAACAGAAAATTCTTACGGAAAAAGAAAACTCTGAAATGTTTATTTATCTCCTACCTACTGTATTTATTTATTATGTCTATATCTATCTTTTTTCTTTATCTTTAACTGTCTCTCCATCTTTCTGTCTTTTTGTCACATCTTTTATGTGTTTCTGTCTCTTTCCATCTTTCTTTCCTTTTCTTTCTCTTTTCTCTATCTTTCATGTATGTATTTAATTACCAAGCTCAGTCTTATAGATCCAGGGGGATACTTTCACCTCCGACAGCCAAGCCAGGTCATAACCTTTTATTGGTTGGTGACACGACTGTAGCTGCGTGTCAGGGGCAGGGTATGAAACACTTGGGCTAGGTTAAATACTTCTATCTTCGCCATATGTACCAGGAGTAAGAGAGTTAGCCATCAAATTTGGCCCTTTTTAAAACCGCTGATATCTTTGCCTGCTTTCTTGGTTTTAGTGGCATGTTGTTTTGAGTTCTTGAGTTTACCTGTGTGCGAGCGCAGTAACTCAAGTGTGTCAGCGTTGGTGACACAGAGTCTCAGGAGTTTGTTTTCGTCCAGCTCAAGTTTGGCCATAGAAAGTAGAGTAGCGACAATGCAGGGACAGAAATACTTAACGACGTGAGCTATTAAAACGAATTACATTAACTGTTAGAACATACTATTACTACATGCCTTGATCCTCTTGGGCGGGGGGGCGGTCTGGCTGGGGGCGCCCTCCTTGGTGGGGGAAACACTGCAGGTTTTTCCTCAGATTAGAAGTATTCCCACTGCTGGCCTTGCAGTGGAGCCATACTTTCGAGCGATTTCTATAAGCCATGCTTGCTTTGTTGATGGTACCTGTGGTTACTGACGTCATTACGCTCTTGTGCGTGCAATGCTGTGTTCATGTCCAGCATGGAAAATCGCATACTCTTCCGCTCCCTCAGTGTCACAATGATGCATTTAATTCAATTCAATTCAGTTTATTTATATAGCGCCAATTCACAACACATGTCGTCTCAAGGCACTTCACAAAAGTCAGGTACATACATTCCACTTAATCTTAATCATTGAACAGTGCAGTCAGATTCTGTTATTTATTCAAATTGGAGAAAACTTTTTTCTATCTAAGGAAACCCAGCAGGTTTCCTTAGTTAGGTAAACACAGGTAAACACAGGTAAACACAGAGTCAGGCCAGGTGTAGCTTCTAGGAAGAGAAAAGAGAGAGAACATAAAGTTAAAAGCTGAAATAACAGCAAATAATACAAAATTGAAGAGTAGTGTGAGAAAGTAGCGAAGAGGGTGAAAGTGGTCATTATGTCCTCCAGCAGCCTAAGCCTATAGCAGCATAACTACAGAGATAGCTCAGGATAACCTAAGCCACTCTAACTATAACCTTTATTAAAAAGGAAAGTTTTAAGCCTAGCCTTAAAAGTAGACAGTTTGTCCATCTAGAGCCCACTCATGGCCATTGTTATACTAAAAACCACAACGATTGGGATACCTCTGTCAGACTGACCATAACCATTGGAAAAGAGAGGGGGTCATACAGGTAGCAGAAATGGAGGGTGTGTTTGCACCTCAACCATAACTGAGCCGGTTTAGGCTAAACCTGACTCCCCCTTACTCCATCCAACAAGGGGAGAAGAAGACGGAGGTAAAATAAGGAACATAGCTCAGGATAACCTAAACCAGTCTAACTATAAGCTTTATCAAAAAGGAAAGTTTTAAGCCTAGCCTTAAAAGTAGACAGGGTGTCCGCCTCACGGACTAAAACTGGGAGCTGGTTCCACAGGAGAGGAGCCTGATAACTAAAGGATCTGCCTCCCATTCTACTTCTAGAGACTCTAGGAACCACCAGTAAACCTGCAGTCTTAGAACGAAGTGCCCTGTTAGGGACATATGGACCAATCAGATCTCTGATGTATGATGGAGCTAGATCGTTAAGGGCTTTATATGTGAGGAGGAGAATTTTAAATTCTATTCTGGATTTAACAGGGAGCCAATGAAGGGAAGCTAAAGTAGGGGAAATATGATCTCTCTTTTTAATTTTCATCAGAACTCTTGCTGCAGCATTTTGAATCCGCTGAAGGCTTTTAACTGCATTTTGTGGACATCCTGATAGTAAAGAATTACAATAGTCCAGCCTTGAAGTAACAAATGCATGGACTAGTTTTTCAGCATCAATCCTGGACAGGATATTTCTATTTTTGGCAATGTTCCAGAGATGAAAAAAGGAAATCCTAGAAACCTGTTTAATGTGGGATTTAAATGACATGTCCTGGTCAAAAATAACACCAAAGTTTTTTACTTTATTATCGGAGGTCAATTTAATGCCTTCCAGGTTAAGTGGTTGACTAAGCAGTTTCTTTTTTAAAGACTCCGGTCCAAAGACGACAACTTCTGTCTTGTCTGAATTAAGAAGCAGAAAATTTAAAGTCATCCAAGTTTTTATGTCTTCAAGACATACTTGTAGTCTATCTAACTGGTTGGGCTCATCAGGATTTATGGATAAGTAAAGCTGAGTGTCATCAGCGTAACAGTGAAAATTTATTCTATGCTGCCTGATAATTTTACCTATTAGAAGCATATATATATATAGTAAAGAGAATTGGCCCAAGTACTGAAGTTAGGTACCGAAACATGGTACTGTTTGATTTTATGAGAATCAGTACTTGGTAGTACCGACGGAATTCGGTCGGTACCTATTAAAGTACCGAATTTGGTTCCCATCCCTAATTGTACCAAATGTCCCCATATTTTCTCTAAGATTATTTGATTTTCCTCAGATACAGAAATATTTGAGCTTCTTTGCTCTCTGATTCTACAACGTTTTGATATGTCTCTGCTTCAGCACACCATCAGATCGTTCGTTATTTAGCTTTGCATGGTAGCACTTGGTGCAATGCTTAGGACCCAGTTCAACTATTTGATTCAGGTGTGTTGAACCAAAGACACATCTAAACATTACAGGACACCGTCCCTCGAGGACTGGCATTTGACATCCCTGTTTTAGACTGAGATGGATCCATTCATTGGACCTTTAAAATGAACATGAAGCCATTGCCTGTAAGCTTCAGGAATGTTAACTGTGAGTTTCAGATAAGTAAATGATAAATTATAGGATAATTCAATTCAGTTTTACTTATATAGCGCCAGCTCAGCCAGTAGCTATGTCTAGGAGAGACAGGGTTAAACACTGAAAAACAGGGCCATGTGGATCATTTGAAGAAGGTGAGTATTAAGTTGTTGGCAGCAGCAGCTCAGCCGATGCCCCCCTCCAGGAAGGTGCCACAGCTAAACACAGTGCCAGGTCAGGTGTAGCTTCTAGGAAGAGAAAAAACAGAGAGAGAACGTAGAGATAAAAGCTGAAATACCAGCAAATAATGTAAAATTGGAGAGTAGTAGGAAAATGTAGCAGAGAGAATAAAAGTGGCCATTATGTCGTTCACACCTAACGCGGATTCTGCGAATATTTCGCGTTATTTGTGTGCTTTTGCCCACTTGACATACCGCGTGATCTCCGCGTTGCCATTTGGCAACAAGCGGCAACGCTTCGCCACGTCATCAAATAGGAGGAGCTTCTATCTGCTGCTTGCTGGTTTCAACTGAACATGGCGGATATGGATTTCACTGACCTAATTACGGTGTTTTACCTGTGGAGAGCCAAAAAACGCCACCGACGTCGACGTCCCTGGGTTCACCAGATTCTTCAGGGACGGGAACGGTTCGGAGAGTACCACCACCTACTCCAGGAGCTGCGTCTGGATGACGGTCGATTTCAGCGGTACTTCCGTCTATCCAGGACCCAGTTCGCAGATCTGCTGTCCCACATTGGGAGACGAATCGGCCTCCGGGACACCAACTACCGGCGCTGTATCCCCGCTGCTGAACGCCTGTCCATCTGTCTTCGAGTAAGAGTAAATAATAATCTCAGCTCAATAAAAAAACAGCCGATTTTTAATGTTCACATCTCCTAAATATAAGATATTTGTGGGTAAACATAACCAGGCCAGGTCCTTTCTGTACTTGTCTCGGTAAAAGTAATTAGTTGAGTCATACAACTCTGGCTTGCCGCACACCGCCACTATGATCTGGTCCTCCATCTTCACTGACAACCGCTTCTTCTCGGCTGTGGTCTTTCACCCTACGTCACAGCCACATCCAGTCCCTGATTGGTTGACGTGATGCGAATTTAGGAAAAAGTTCAGATTTTTCAACTCATCCATCGCTCTTGCTCTGCTCCCGCTTCGCTCGGTGGCCTTCCGCACCGCGTCCTTCGTCTCCTTTGCACTGCCTCGCGCCACTCCACTCCTGAACGCGCCTCTACATAGGGATAACATGTAAATCGGCTGCTCCTATCGCAGAATCCGCGTTCGGTGTGAACGCACCATAAGGCTATAGCAGCATAACTACAGCGATAGCCCAGGATAACCTAAGCCACTCTAACTACAAGCTTTATCAACAAGGAAAATTTTAAGCCTAGTCTTAAAAGTAAACAAAGTGTCTTCCTCACAAAATAAAACTGGGCCCTGGTTCCAGAAGAGAGGAGCCTGATGACTGATGACTTAATGATAGTGACTATATTAGTAGTAGTAGTGTAAAGTAACATCTAAACTCTAGAACGACCCTAACAGGTTCCAGAAGAAAACCTAGATTTTCAAGAAAAGTAATTTCTGAAGTCTGTGTTTCAGAAAGATAAGTTCCAACAAAGTATCTTGTAAAATATGGTAAGTGCCATAAAGTAACCCTTATATTCTGAAATGTTTCTTACAAGTTCAAGGAAAATGACCCAGAATGTCATAGTTCGAACTGCCGACTTGACCCACATGCAGAGAACACTCGGAGACAGAGAACGTTTTAGTTACTTTTATTAAAGATCGGGAGTGAGGGTCCGGGAACAGGGAAGCAGAGCAGAACTGTGATGGAGGAACCAGAGTAAGTATTCAGTAATATGAATAATGAAACGCAGATTGCAATTATGCTTACTGATGAGGCGGCAGTATCCACCAGGGAGAGAACGCATCGGGACCGAGTGCTGATCCTGAGATAGATGCCGACAGGAGCCAGAGTGATAGTCCTTTGAGGAGGGTGGACAGGTTTCGCCACTGAGATGGTACGTTAATCCGGTTGACTGCCAGCCAAGGTAAGATATCCGTTGAGGTTCACGGTCTGTGGGAATTTCTAATGGTTCTTCAAAACGAAGACAATGATGCATAGAGCGAGATCTGTGTAGAGAGGAGCAAAGTTACTAAGAGGCTTAGCATAGCACAATACTTGACAAGACAAGATTCACGAGAACTGGGTGTAATACCACAGGGGCAAAACAGTCAGCCGCTGAAGAGCTGGCAGTTCTCCTTCTCATAGCACCGTGGCTGATGACCAGATGAGCTACACCTGTCACCCTCCAGATTCCGGGACCCCTGCGACACCTAGTGGGAGACTGGTTAGAGACATGATCAGCAGACACAGATCCTGACGCAGAAGCTCAAGGAAAGTAACCTGTATGTATCACAAAAGTAAGTAGTAAGTTACAGGACAGTAACCTATAAATTGTAGAAGTATACATAATCTATACATTTTGTAAACTGCCTTGTAGGTTTCAAGAAAGTATTTTCTAAGGTTCCAAAGGAGAAACCTGTAAGCTCCAGAGCAATGACATGTAAATTAGAGTTAAGTAAGAAACAAACCTTTGTATGTTTCTTTCAACATACAATGAAACAACTTTACTTACCGGGTTGATAACTTCATGACCTGTTCACTTGTTCAGAAGTAAAACAGGCAAGTTTATTTATATAGCACATTTCAGTAAAAAGACAATTCAAAGTGCTTTACATTATAAATTAAAGTACATTGCAGCTTACCTACAACTCCTACCTGTCAGCCCTACAACTGCCACACCCTCACTTACCTGGGCTCCACCCTCTGTTGATGCCTCTACCCTGGGATCCACTTTACCTCTCTGCCTTTCCTCCAACCTGCTAAAAAACCTGCAATCTCAGATTTCAGCATTCAATTCACCTTCAAGTCCCACCTTAGCCATACAAGTCTATGTCTCTCTCTTCCAAATCCTATTAGCAAACCACTGGAATCCCAGACTCAACTCAATTTCTTCTTTAAATAAACTGTCTCCTCTGATATGTATAATTAGAGAAGGAATAAGATGAACAGGTCTGTTTCAGCTTTGTGATTATCACTCACCTCACTGTGGTATCAAACAAACTGAAGTAATTTGATTTCCTTTCAAGGTTTTTACAGCAGTGTTATCCCTTAAGTCCCAAAGCTCTCAGATTGACACACACTTCTTAAATATTCCAGATTGACATCTAGATGAGTCTGTTAGCACTTGAAGGATGTGCTGTCAGAGGATGATTGTTCTGCATAAGAACCTGTCATTGATGTGATCTTCATCAGTGCTCTGTATGCATACTGTGCTGTAAGCAAATCCTAGACAGGCAAATCCTCTGAATGGTGATGAAGTCTTCTTATTCACTCTGTTTTCATCTAACACCTCTGAGATGGATGAATGAAAAGTAGGATTAAATGTATATACATATCTCACACATCAAGGATTCCTCTGCCATACTCATTTTTACTGGTTGACCTTTAATGCAGAGTGGAAGCCTCAACTGCATTTACACAGAGCAAAACTGCAAAATGGGTCAGGAAAATTGGATCGGAGCAAAGCTATGCATGGAAATATGGGAAGTGATTTGTATTCATGAGATTGCAGAAAGTTTGTTTGAACCTCGTGGAAGAAAACTGCAGTGGAGCAAAATTCCTGCAACACCTGTCATGAACAAGAGGGAAAATGTCTCTTCATGTAAGAAATTGGTTGCTTTCATGTTTGTCAGAATTGTGATCTAACCCAAACTTACATATTCTGGCAAAGTGAACTTATAGTGCATACAATTAGCTTTCTCGTGATTTGATTTGTGAGTTTCTTGTTTTTTCTGGTGATTTCTTAAAGAACTCTAAGCAGCAAAGTATTTAGAATAACCAAATTAGAAGGCTCCAAATGAAAGGAAACAAAGCAGCTATAAGCACAACCTTATGCTGAGATTAATTTGCAGCCGACTTTATTACAGAGTGTGATCCTCTTAAATTAAGATGAATTAAAGGGCAGCTGGAGCCATAAGATTTAATTAAGATTCAGCGTTCACCTTCTGCTGAGCTACCTTTGCTACTTCATTTAAATTAGAACATGGACCTGGCTGGTGGACTGTGAGCAGTACAGTATACAGATATCCTTGCTTTGCCCTCAATAACAAATGCGTTGTAAGAGAGTGGAAGCAGGTTATGGAAGAATAACTTCTGAGAGGGTTAGGATTCCTTGGCAAAACTATTTGCATGTTTCAGACATCTTTTATTTATTTTATTTCACTACTATGAAAATAGGCTGGTGAAACTTAGGGATAGGGGAAAAATCTCCATGGACTATAATGGCTGAATGGCATCATTGTTTGACGTCTTTCAAAGGGTGAGTTTTGCATCCTCAGGAAAAGAAGTTTAAGTATTAAGTAGAAGATAAAAAATGGTTGAATAATCTGAACCAGTTCTTCAATTGATTTGATCAAACACCCTCCAAAGTCATCCCTGCTGCAACCCCTTTTATCTTCAACCCCTGCCTGCTGCCCATCTCCGAACTTCAAACCTCCTAGCTCCCAGCCACCCCCACTCCCTTTGCTACCAAATAATCCATCTCATTATCCGCACCTCCGAACACACAAGGTGGTTGTGGAGCACACACAACCACCTCTCAGTCCCTCTCAAAACTCGAAGTGAGGAACGTGCTGCTAATGATCAAGGTGCAACAGACTGCTGGTCTGAATGGTATCAGTCCAGGCTCCTGAGGTGCTGCGTAGACCACCTGTTAACATTATTAGATACATCTTTAGCATGAGCCTGACGATGAATAAGGTGCCACACCTGTGGACGACCTTCTGTGTGGTACCAGTACCAAAGATTGCACCCCTAAAGGACCTTAGCACCTACGGGGTGGTAGTACTGACCTTGCATCTGAGGAAGACCCCAGAAAGCCCGCTCCTCAATCATCCTGATCCCCTGTTGAGGTCTTTGTTGGATCCGTTGGGGTTTGCCACCAATCTAATTTGGGATAGATGATGACATTCTGTAATCTACCACCAGCACTAAGGTCTAGACTTCTCCATCAATTCCCCAAGCTACCATCTTCAAAGGTTATCTGATGACTCTGCCATAGATGGCCTCATCACAGATAAGGAAAACTCACATTATAGAGAACGGACACAGGATTTTGTGAATTGGTGCCAGTGAAACCATCTCAAAATCAGTGCTGGCAAAACTAAAGAGCTGGTGGTGGATTTCTGAAGGCATAGACACACCACACTGACACACACCAGTAAACGTTAAACAGTCATTGAGATTATGAATTCTTAAGTGTCTGATTGTTCACCTAAACAATGAACTGGACTAGAGCCTCAAAACTGGCACACTTTACAGAAACGGCCAGAGCAGAATGTACTCACCGTATTTTCACATCTCCCCAGTATTTGAGCTCCTTTGCTTCCCTCTCTCACTGGATTCTGCCATTGCTCTTGCCTTAGTTACTCTGTGTCTTCTGTAAGTTTCCTCTTGTTTTCATCAAATCCTCACCACCATGAGCATCCTGGGTTCCTTTTAACATTTTGGCGTCAATCAAAACCCCATCTTAACATTTCCCTGTCCTTTTTAAGGTAAAGACAAAAACACAATATTTTTTTTTACCTTTGTATGGAACTGGCCAGTTCAAGTTCTCACTATGCTGCAGTTCCTTCAACCGGAGCTTTTCAGAGGGAGCTCAGTGACAGCTCGGGTATTTAAGTCATCCCTGAGCCGGGCTATGCCAGCCATACAGGACGGGCTCATCCGTATATTGCTTATATATAGAAAATTCCCCTGAACTCCTCAGCGAGGAGCCAATTTCTAAATGTATTTAGAGCTATGACTGCACCCATACTGCTATAAGGGCCCCACCTGAAAGTCAATGGTGAATAGAAAGCATTTTTATTCAATTTATATGCAACCTATTTCTGATACGAACGTGTCTCACAAATGCAATGGCATGTTGGCCTCCTCAACTCATGAGTCCTTTATACTATAATATTAACTATAATTATTCAAATTATAATAGTTCTCAAGCAACTATTAAGCAAGTTACGTGTGCAATGGTTGTCTTCTAGGTAATTTGCTATTATATTATCAGACGCTGTGAATGGTTTTAAAAGATTTAAAATACTTCACATAGTGTGTGTGATGACTGTCTTCCTAATAGAAATATAGGAGGCATTTTCATGTCATTACAATGATGTGGTACACATTACAATGATCAGCACCAAGCTATGATTAAGCTCCATGCAGCAAGTAGACAGCACCATTTGAATTTGATGCAAATATTGTAGAAGTGAATGGGTTAGAACTGACAAACCTATTTTTTCCAGTCAGGTTTGAGTCACTGATGTCATTCAAAACGTTATTGGTTTGCTGTAATTCACAAAATTACCTCATTGTGTTTAGTTTTTTTTTGCGACTGTCACAGCACGTGACATGGTTATGTAAACATGTGGTCAGTGCCTTCCAGCTATTTATATTACTTTGCATCTCTATTTGGGGGGGGGGGACTGGGGGGTTTAAGTGCTACATGCAACTGCGCAGAATTCGCCGCAAATTGGGATGTATGAAGGCTACGTGTTTCAATGACATGTTTACGCATGGTTTCGTACATCTGGATGTTTTTTGCGCCGCAAGTTTCAGAATTTCTCCAGACCGCAAACATTTAGTATGAATGCTGCACACTATTACATGAGGCCCCAGGTGTTAAGAAAGCAGTAGCAACGATGCATTATCCTTTAAGCTAAAAGCTCTATAGGAATGATAATTTTAGTGCTAAAATACTGTTTTTCAGTTTTTCTGTCACGTTTGTGGCTTCAAGCAATTAGCTTTTTACAACAATCTGGTATGAGCTAAATGTACAACCAGAGGTATTGATAGCATAGCCTAGTAATAACCTAGTAATCTAATTATTTTGTGGGGCACTATTATGTATTTTTCTTTAAACATAATGAGACAGACGTTTTGAGCACAATTAATGCACTCATGTTGTTGTTTAGCCAGGTGTATAATCTTTGAATTCCTCAAACACAGTTATTGTTCTTTTTACTTTTATTTGTAGGTGTGCTACATAATCTGTCTTTACCAACACTTTAAAGACTTTTCTTGCTAGGCAAAGTTCATAAAAGCTTAACTTGTGACATTTTATTAGTGAAGTTCTTGGAAAGTTTAGTAAACTCTACAAAGTGGATATGGGACAGATTTTTTTAATTGGATGCATGTCATTAAAGGATTTATCAGCTGTAGCTGGAAACACATGAAGCCATTTTCTGTGCTGACAGATGCCCTTTGGTTAAGTGACTTTCCCTGCCGACCGCGTCTCATGCCGCATCTATCAGGCAGCTTTGAAACGTCGATAAAATGAGGGCCGCCTGCAAATGAACACATTTAGCACTTCACTCGTCTGCCTTACCTTTGCTGGACTGGGCTCCGGGGAACAGGAAGTGGGGTGGGGGGTGGCGCTTTTTGAAGGCCGCTCTGATTGAAATAACAGAAGACTTTGGGCCTGTTTGCAGCATGTGGTGGCCATCACTTTAAAGCCTGGGAGCAGTGAAGATACATTGAGCTTCTCTGCATGAGTCGACCGACAGGCCTTTATTCTGCTCACGTCTGATGCTCTGGATGTGTGGAAATTTCAATTACACTGCCTTTTATTCCAGGAGGAATCGTTGCAGGCTCAGGTCATGGTCTCATCAAACTCTTTGGTTTCATCAGTACACTTCTCACTGCTGTTTGTTCCATATTTATTGTTTTACTACATGCAAAGTAAGAGGAAAATTCATCAAGATAACTGAATAGGATTAGACCTGCAAGTTCATCATTTAGGATGCATCTATAGCTCTGAGATAAATTGCATAACATAATAATCTCATAATAATAATAATAATCAAGAAATTAGGATTTTATTACTGACACACATATTGATTAGACGGTTTTAATCCAACAGTCTTTTTTCTGAAGTATTTTTCAATACTTCTCTCCCTTTTCAAATTTACATCACACATGCAATTCCTACGTTTATACTTCTTATAGAAAAACCCATTTATGTGACATAAAGGTAAGATTTTAACCATTGGATTATTCTCTAGAAACAATGTTGAGATGCCACAGGTTGTAATAATGGATTATGACATCACTATGCTTGAGATGCGAACAAAGACTCCTTTACTATGTCTTCTGGGAAGTGTGGGCTACACAGAAAATGAAAACACCCACAAAGGTAATCAGCCACGTATATTGTTGAAGAATCTAAATACAGAAATAACAGTATCTAGACCGATCAGGTATAATAGTTCCTAATCTTGGTCCCCTTTTGAGGCCAAAACAGACAAGGAATGGACTCCAGGATGACGTTAGCAGCCGATACTTTAAGTCCTGTAGGTTGCAAGGTGGGGACTCAATAGATTCATTCACTCATGTGACAGGGCATATTATCATGCTCAAAGAGGCAATAGACATCAGGGAACTCAGTTTTCATGTAAGGTTGTATATGGTCTACAATAATGCTTATGTCGATAAAAACTGTCAAAGATTCCACATGTAGGGACTCAACATTTTCTAGCAAAACATTGTCCCAATTATCACACATTGGACAAACAAGATCTGTTGCAAACCTCTTGGTCCCAGGTACCACAACGCAGTTTACCTTCTTCGTTTAGTGCATGCTGGTGTCATGTGTTCCCAAGTTAAGCAACGCATACACAAGAAGGTATCCAAGTGACGTAAAGGCAATATGATTTATCAGGCTTTTCCAACATCTTCCATTGCTCTGTGCTCCAGATCTTATACTCATGTACCCATTCTTGCCATTTTTGACAAAGGACAGGAGTCAGCACTGGTATGCTGACTGATTTGCAGCCATGCTGTCCTATATGCAACAAATTACAATGCACTATGTTCTGAACCCTCTGTCTCAGAACCAGGATCAGGTTCTTAAGCAAACTGAGCTTCAGTAGCTTGTTTGTTGGATTGGTCTACACATCAATAAGCCATGGCCAACCATGACCCTGACACCAGAATACAACTTTTCCTTCAATTTCTGATAGATATTGACCAGTGCAGGTTGGGAATACCCACAAGAGCTGCAGTTTTAAACATCCTCTGACCATCACAGTTTGGTCCTTGTCAAACCTGCTCAAATCATTTTGCTTGCCCATTCTGTTTCTAAGACATTACCTTTGAGGATAAATGCTCACCTTGAAATCCTAAAGGAAAATGCCTGGTCATAAGCTTGTGATCTTAAGTTTAAGTTCACTTGGGTTATGCACGAGGACAATGATTCAAAGCATACCGGTCCACCTCTAAATGGTTCAGAAAGAGGAACGTTATGGAAGATGCTGTCATCATTTGAAAACTTTTTTCGCATTTTCGCAGGTTATCTTTGATATAAAAATTTCTTTGATCATCTGAAACATTTAGGAAGTATTTCTTTGTGGTGTAACTTGATAAGTCCACGTCTTTGATACAGGGGACCCATGGAGGAACATTTCATTCAAAATTAAATAAATACTGTTAATATTAACTATTAATAAATATTCCATCAACTAAATAAATGTCCTCATATTTAAAAGTACATTTTTAGCTGATTTTGTCATTAATTTTAATTAATTCATTAATTCATTTCATAATGGTCTTTTATTTTGTGACACTTTTGTAAAGCTACTTAATTTTTTTTTTTCATGGAATATTTATGAATAATTCATTAATAACAGTATAGATTTATTTATTTAATTTGAATCAAACAGCTCTCTATAGAGGACGTGGGTTTTATTCCCGGTCTTATCAGGAAGGGCATCTGGCATAAAACCCCAGGTCTGTCTTGCTGTGGTGATCCCTGAAGGGAGCAGCTGAAAAACCCTTCCATCTGAAACATTAAGGAAATGACAACGGGCAACAATTGAAGAAATCTGTAAGCAGGCAAATATATTTCATGGCACTCTAGCTGCATAGATTTAATCTGCATAGATTTGCTGCACAAAGTTCATCGAATCACTCCAAGTCTAAGCCCTCCCCTGAGGATACGGTGCATGTCCTGGGATGAAACAGAACAACGAGCTCATAATACATAGGTTGCTACTCAAACTACTCCACCAAATTACAATGGCTATTCTGCAGAGTAGAACACTACATAAAAATAGGCAATGCTCCAAGGAAAGGAATTCCCTCCACCAGGGCTGAGCCTTGTCCTGGATCCTGTTCGTGGTGTTCATGGACAGGATCTGAAGACTTAATTCTTAATTTGATTAATATTTATTTTGTTTAAGGTAAATGTGATTTTCCATCTGGAGCAATTGGAGATAAACCATAAAATCATTGCATGATCTTTATATTTCACATAGAATAGGTGGAGCTCAGATGTGGCATTTCACCTATAAATCTAATTCCTTCAGTGTCACATTTGTTAGTATAACCCTCCATATTGTTGAGGTCAGAGCACAGGTCACCGTCTTTGACCCGCTGTTGAAGAGGCAGAGCTGATGACCATCATGTGTCTCTGTCAGGTCAGTCAGCCAATTAGAGAGTTCATGAGCAAGCAAATACAGCAGCACTCATTAAAACAACACTTCAGTTTAACAGGGCCAACACAACTGGAACCTCATCTGAAAACCAGAAATCATTTTGTTTGCTCTACTGCAACATGTCCTCATTATGCCTTTTTAATTGGTCCAAGTTTGTTGTAACTTCCAATATTGTCAGAGTTCAGTCGGCTTTAGCACAAACGTTTCATCCACGGCTCCTTTCTTCATTAGTTTGTTGGCATGTGTTTACACACTTCTTCAGTAAAGTGCACACATTTCACTGGAGGCCGAACAGCAACTGGGTCAGAACACGGTGTCCAATTAAAAAGTAGAGTTTGTTATTCCAGGTTACGTGGCATCAGAGAATCCTCTTTTTAATTTAACTTGTTTTTTTTAATATCAGAATATCCACTGGGGAGCACAGAGAACTCATTTAACGAAGTTAGTGTTGGTCTGATTTTCATTGTGGACATAATTGAATTGATAACAAACCTACATTGACTACGAGACCAGTTCTCCTTTCTTGCTATTTACCTTCCAATCAGACAGAATTTCTTGCTTCCATTTAAACCTTTTTAAACCTTTTAATTTGTGATAAAGCCAAACACATCTTTAGTGCTAGTGGGTCAAAATTTACTCGTGATTTTACTCAGTCCAAAAATTATAATATAAACCCGTACCAGCATCAAAAAAAATGAAGCAGGCCTTTGATACATGAAAACAGTTCTATTGTTGTGTAAGTTTGCCGTTAACAAGAAGCATTTCAGTTTTTGTGCATCCCCTAAACAATTTGAATTAAATTCCTGCACACAACATTAACATGTTCTCACTCAGTTATCAACAGTTTGTCTTTAAAAAGTACAGATCCTGACATCATAGGCCACACACATATTAATTATGCCATCACTTAGCATTTGCAACCTAGCCTTAGCCATCGTATTTATCCCCTTATTTCTCCACATTTCTCTGGCTCTAATAAACTGTGCCATTTCCAGATGTTAGGTAGCACCTCCAGGGCAAGGTTGGTGTCAGTAAATATGGGCATCATCCATAACATTGTGCACACCATGACGTTTATATTTCTTTACAAATGTAATTAATTATGAGAAAAGCATACATTTCCAGAAAAAGGAAAACTACTGAATCCCGAGGAGGAGGAGGATTCTTTCACACACCAGCTGGGACTGAAGGTTGAGGGAGAATTTCATTTCAGACATAAGTTGCTCCAGTTCCTGTAGCAATGGAAATCCTATTTTAAATTGTTACCTTGTTCTGCTTAGAGTCAGGTCAGTCTTTTCAGAGTGAGGAATCTATTCATAACTGGGAGAATCATCGCAGGAACCAGAATCTGTTCAGAATCAGGAAGTTCTGTGAAACTGGAATCTCGTGAGAATTAGAAATCTTTTCAGGGTCAGAAATGTATTTAATCTTTTCAGGGACATGTACCTGAATTTATTCAATTCCTGATTCTGAGCATATACCTGCTGACATATTCCTGATACTGAAAACATTCCAGAATATCTCATTTCTTAATTGAGAATCTGTTTGTAATCTGAATCTGTTCAGTTTAGAAATCGGTTCACAAACTAATAGACTGTTTGACTTTTTTAACTAAATCTGTTCAGAGCTTGGAATCTGCAAAAGAGATATGTTTATATTTAGAATTTAGAATCTGTTCAGCATCTGCTCAAGACTGGGTCCGTTGATCTGGATCTTCTCAGTGGAACCGAGGAGGAGCCAAGACAAGGAAGGGGATGATGCATCATCGTCCTGTTTTAACACCAGACTGGTGTGTGAAGCAGGTGAAACTAAAAAAGCCCAACTGAGTTGATTCCAGTTAGAAACTGCTGGAATTTCTGCACCATCCTATGTTTACATATGTCAAGCAGCTAAGGACCAGAGGATTTTATTATCCTGTTCTGATGCATAAAATCATACAGTACGAGACGGATGTGCTTTCCTTTTATGACTGTTCAGAAGTCCAGAAGCTCTCAACAAATCCACAAGAGACGCTGCAGGAAAATTTACTAACATCAGGACTTCAATATTCAGCAACATCATCTCAGGAGAACAGCAGGAAACCTGGGAATGCAGAGCAGGTGTTTGTTTGTATACACTCAGCTGTAGTTCCCACTGTGAATAAAACATTTGTTGTTGCAGCTAGAAAGTTAAACTCACACCTCCAGCAGTTTGGTCAATGGTAAGATGAGTGAAATTTGATGTAATATCACCCCAATCTTTCACTGCAGGTTATTAAAGAGCAGGCTGAACCAGAGTAGATCTGAAAGCTCCTTCTCTGCTTCTCCAGACAAATATTTCCATATTCCTCGCACTTCTAACTTGGAGTTTCCATGTGGGGTTTCAGCTGCGTTGGATTTATTTTGAACATTTGTACACAGTGATCAGTGTTTACTTGAGAGGCCCTAAACTCAGTGGGAAAACAAAACAAAAAAAAATGAGTCTGTGAACATTAACAAGTTAGAAAGTTTAGTACAATTTGAATAATTAGCACATATTTTAACTGTAAGCATCTGTCTTCATGTTGCCTTTATTGTAAGTAGACCATGACCTAATGCTTGTGTTACAGTTTGTTCTGTTCACACTGCGATCGGCCGTAGCACGCCACCAGCGCTCATACACACTATTAATATTTGTAGTAGTTTAGTTGAATGTTACTATTTAAAGAATTTGAGTAAAGTGTTCGTCGTCGTCGTCTTCAGCTTTATCCGGGACCGGGTCGCGGGGGCAGCAGACTCAGCAGAGACGCCCAGACGTCCCTCTCACCAGACACCTCCTCCAGCTCCTCCGGGGGGAGCCCAAGGTGTTCCCAGGCCAGCCGAGAGACATAGTCCCTCCAGCGTGTCCTGGGCCGTCCCCTGGGCCTCCTCCCGGTGGGACATGCCTGGAACACCTCCCGAGGAACGCGTCCGGGAGGCATCCGGTATAGATGCCCGAGCCACCTCAACTGGCTCCTCTCGATGTGGAGGAGCAGCGGCTCTACTCCGAGCCCCTCCCAGATGGCCGAGCTCCTCACCCTATCTCCAAGGGAGTGGCCAGCCACCCTACGGAGGAAGCTCATTTCAGCCGCTTGTATCCGGGATCTCGTTCTTTCGGTCATGACCCAAAGTTCATGGCCATAGGTGAAGGTTGGAACATAGACCGACCGGTAAATCGAGAGCTTTGCTTTTCGGCTCAGCTCTCTCTTCACCACAACGGACCGGCACAGCGCCCCCATTACTGTGGCAGCCGCACCGATCCGTCCGTCGATCTCCCGCTCCATTCTTCCCTCACTCGTGAACAAGACCCCGAGATACTTGAACTCCTCCACTTGAGGAAGGAACTCCCCTCCAACCTGAAGAAGACCATCCACCCTTTTCCGGTCGAGAACCATGACCTCGGACTTGGAGGAGCTGATCCTCATCCCAGCCGCTTCACACTCGGCTGCGAACCGCCCCAGCACATGCTCTAGGTCTTGAGTAAAGGGGGCCAGCAGGACCACGTCATCTGCAAAAAGAAGAGACGAAATCCTCTGGTCCCCAAACCAGACCCCCTCGGTCCTTGGCTGTGCCTAGAAATTCTGTCCATAAAAGTTATGAACAGGACCTGTCCTGTTCATAACTTTGAGTAAAGTGTTTTGTAAGTATTATCTAAGTATTTTGTTAATAAATTATTACATTTTGGTAAGAGGTTGTTTGTGTTTATTCTGTTTATGTCTGCAGGGTTTGCTGTTGAACACCAGTGTGCAAATTAATTCCTTCACCTATTGTTCTATAAAATCACACATCACCAGGTAGGTATTCATAAATAATAACTGACAGAGACTGAGAACTGGTTGGCTATTATTCCCTGATAATCAGGTGGTGATAATTTGGATTAAATTAACCAACTTTATTAATAATTACCTTGCCACTTATAGCATTCATAGCTAAACCAATTTAATGTTGCACAAAACATATTTTTCAAACATCTCCATACAACCACATGTCATGCCCTCTGAATCAAATGCTTATCCGTTCTATATGCTCTTTGCTATCCCTTGTTTCCTTCTTACTAATTTTATGCACTTCCTTATTCCCTAACTGTCCTTCATGCATCCTCTTCATTCTCACATTTTCTTTATTAAACAGCTTTTGTCCTCTCTTCTCATCAAACTCCCCTCACTTGCTGGACCTTCAATCTGCAGATTTGCTAAACATGTGCATCTCAATAAATTAGGTCTTTGAAAAAAAATTCCAGTAATTTCATTCAAAATAGAAACATATATAATACATATTCATTATCCATGGATTTATATATTTTGAAGTTTTTTGGCTTACAGATAGTTTAAAACTAAAATACTATTTGTCAGAAAATTAGAATTTTACGTGAAAATAAAGAGAAAAATATGTTGTATTCTCCCTTTAATGGGGAAGCCTGCTGACTTGACAGTTTTCGAGCAAGACAGTCACTAACAACATTTACAAGGAGGTTAAGCTGCAATCTGTTTACACAGTGCTGTATCCAGGCATAAAGAGTTTCAACAAGTTTGAAGCCGATTTGGGGAGCCATGAAAGACAGTACAGCCTTCTTCCACAAAGTTCTTCATCAGTTCATGCTTCTCTCTGCTCTATGGAGATGCTGATTTGGCATCTGCCCACACTGCCAAAAATAGCCATACCTGCCTTAATGACCACGGGTTCACTGTACTTGAATGGTGACCAAACAGCCATGACATAAACCATGGAGCCAACAATGCAGAAAAGCTAAAGGATACTGTTAAAGCATAAAGGTTTACTTACGGCTTCCTTAACACCTCAGCAGAGCCCAGGCTAAACTCCTCTGTGGTACTTTGCATTGATGCAGGAATTTCTGCACGACCTGACCAAGTATTGAGTGCACATGCTGTACAGTAATACTTTTCAGATGGCAGGCATTTCTGTGTTATATACTGTTTTGAATTGTGTTGTGAATTTGTAGAATTATTCTTATTGTTAGTTTTTATATTCGTACTTTTCTGTGACTCTGCATGCTCCCATTTTGCCTGTCACTTTGCTGCTGATACACCTGCACTTCCCCGCTGAGGGAACATAAAAGATATGACTACACTATTTTTTAACTAAATTGAGATGGACCTCTGAATTATTCATTCAGATGGTGACTGAAAAATCATCCCCCCCCCCCCCCCCCCCCCCTCACACCCACACACCAAAACAAAATTACCTCAGCTATTCTTAAATTGATTGTTGAGCTTAAGTCTGCTAATTGAAGGCCTAACTGCAACCAACCACACCAGATGTGAGCTACTCTCTGTGTTGCTGTTCATGAGGATTGAACTATGAGTAAAAGTAACAAATGTTTTTCTGGACACCAGAATACTGTTAAATTCCTCTTTTTGGCCACTTTACCAAAGAAAAACAGCAGACATTGAAGCACAGAGAGGAAAAAATGCTCATGCATGATATAGGCCAGCTGAGGTGTTTCATGCTAAGTTTAAAGTTTGAAGCTGTAGAACTAACTGGTGCATTTTCACTCAGAATTCAAACAGCTTGGCTTTTATTTGATGGTGTGTATAAAACTGTTCACCTAAAATCAAAGAAATGAAGTAAATGACTTTCAGAGTTCACAGAGGGCTGTATTTTTTATGGAGACAAATTCAGATTTGTAATACTGGGAATCAATATGCCTGGGTCCCCCAACAGCACCCAGATCAAACTGCAACCAACCGAGAAATAAACTCTCTCTACAGCTGGTGGGCCCACACGGAGCTGGCTTACTGTCCTTTCTTTAGGCTGAGAAGCCAAGGCTCTGCTTTCAGGTCATAATATACTTAGCTTGACTAAGAAACAAGACCCTGGATGATGGTGCTGCACGGTAAGCAGTTGGTAGCACTGTTAGCTTGCAGCAAGAAGGTCTTGGGCTCGACTCCTGGCCGGGGGCCTTCTGCATGGAGTTTGCATGTTCACGCTGGGTACTCCGGCTTCCATCCACAGTCCAAAAACATAACTGTTAAGTTAATTGGTCTCTCTCAGTTGCCCTTAGGTATGAATTTGTGTGTGCATAGTTGTTTGTCCTGTGTGTTTCTGTGTTGCCTAGTGATGGACCAGCGACCTGTCCAGGGTTTACCCCACCTCTTGCCAGTAGACTGCTGGAGATAGGCACCAGCTCCCCCGTGACCCTGTATGGAAGAAGCGGGTTTAGAAAATGGATGGATGGATGGGTGATATGTGAATATTTAGAAAATATTGACATTTATGCAACAGAAAATATGAAAATGACTATTGCCAATATCAATGAAAATTTCCATAGCGATCTTTCACCTTCTGCATATAATTCACAGGAAACTTAGTTTTCCCTAATGCATCCCTCACTTACTGTTTTCCCTCGCCCAGTCGGAAAAATCTAGGCAAGCAGTCTGTTTCAGTTAAGAGGCCTCATCACGGCAACAGTAGAACAAATGAAATGGTCCGACAAGCAATACAGAGGCTTCAGAGTTAGAGATGTTAATGCTAACACATGAAGGACTTATTGACAAGGGAAAAATGTTCTAGATGAGGAGTAACTATCAGGAAAAGAGTTTAACTAAGCCATAATGGAAGAGAAAGGTGTTGGCCTATTGCCATCAAACTTGCTTCAGTTCTCTGCTGCTGTTTGTCTGATAATTCCAAGAGAAGGGCACTCAATAATAAGACCACATGCTCTGTATGCTCAGCGTATTGGACTCAGAAATGTTTATTTTTCTCAAAACATTGAAAGTACGTCTGCCAGGCTAATCCACTGTCTTCCCACTGAGGAACCAAACCGGAACATGACCTTTATTTTGGAGTTGGTCTTGTGAAAAGTCATCCCTACTGCATTATGTAGGAGGACAACTGTAAGGTTTGCTTTTAATCTTGCTTCTTTTGAAGAAGAGTCAGTCTGAGTCTTGCTTCACCACTGCATTATTGTGTAAATCAGTGATTAGGAGCCTAATTTTAAATACTGTAATATACATCATAAATCGAGATATAGCCCAAATATATTGAAATGTTATTTGAAGCTCATATCACCCAGCCCTACCCTTGATTCAGCTGGCTGACAGAGCTAGTTCTAAAGGGTGGCCGAGCTCCATAGAGATCAGATAAAGAGCTCTTAGGCATCAGATCAGGATGCCTGCTTAATAAGTGCCTTTCCTTTTTTAAGTAAGTCTGCTCTTTCAGAGCTAGAAAACCAGGAAAGCTCCTGGACCTGAAAACGTCTCCCCCTCATGCCTAACAATCTGTGCTGACAAGCTGGCGTCTACCTTTACTCAGATCTGTAACATATCTCTGGAACTGTGTGAGGTGCCCTCACGCTTGAAATGCTCCACCATCATCCCAGATCCCCAAAAAACGCACCATCATGGGGTTAAAGAAATACAGACCTATAGCCATGATATCTGAGGTCTTGGAATCCTTTGCGTAACTGGTGCTGAAGCATCTGGAGGACATCGCAGGCTCCCTGCGTGACTCCCTGCAGTTTGCTTACTGGGTAAACAGGTTGGCAGATGATGCAGTCAGTTTGGGATGACATTTCATCCTGCACAACTTTGACAATCCAGGTACATACGTCAGGATCCTGTTTGTGGACTTCAGCTCAGTCTTCAACACCATCAACAACAGACATCATCACCAGAAGCTCATCCAGGTCAAAGCCTCCACCTGTCAGTGGATCACTACCTTCCTGACTGACCAGCAGCAGCAGGTATGCCCGGGGAGCATTTTCTCCTGCACAAGAACCATCAGCACCGGTGCCCCCCAGGGCTGTGTTCTCTCCCCACCCCTCTTCTCCCTATACACAATGACTGCACCTCAGCAGACCCTCCTGAAGCTCACATATGACACCACTGTTATTGGGTTGACACAGATAATGACGATCCTGCTTACAGACCGGAGTCAGATTGGCTGGTCTAATGGTGGGTCAGAACCATTTGGAGCTTGACCCGCTCAAGACAGAGATGAGATGGTGGACCTCTGGAGAACACTCCCCGCAATCCCCCCCAACCATCCTACATGACAGTGTGTCTACTGTGGATTACTTCCAGTTCCTAGGAGCCCCCCTTTCTCAGGTCCTGAGATGGTTCTCACACATGGACACTGTTTGTAAGAAGGCCCAGCAGAGACCGTGGTTCCTGCGGGAACTCAAGAAGTACAACCTTCCGAGCTGCTGGTCATCTTCTACACTACCATTACTCAGTCTGTCCTGTATTCATCCATCTCTGAGTGGTTTGGCTCATCCACAAAACTGGACAAGTCCAGACTACAACAAACAATCAGGTCTGCAGAGGGTATCATCAGGGCTGACCTTCCCCCATCCTGGACGTGTACAAGTGTAGGGTAAGGAAAAGAGCAGGTAAAATCTTGATGGCAAAGATTTAATAAGGTTTGGAAATGTTGCTCAGGGGTCTTTGTTTAAATTTATATGGAGTTTAAACAAAAATTCAACATGGAAGACTCAACACCCCGCCTCGTCCAATCACTCCTCACTGGCTGCTCCAATCAACGGCAGGTCCACACTCCTCTTCGGCCAATCATCTCCCAGGGCATAATTTTTAAAGACCTTCTGCATGGAAGACACCGCTTTTCTGCTGAGCTTCGACGATCAGCTGCAACATGTCCGACTAGTATCTGGCGACTTGGCGGTTCCTCGCTCTGTTTGTGACGAATTCCGCCCTCCTTCCTCCTCCTCCGCTTGTAGGAGCTCCTGACTCCTCCCACAGTCAGTCACCATCGCAACGCTCGTCCTGGCTCGTCTCTGAGGGTGAAATGTATCACTTCGTTCTCTTTTCTGATCTGTTTCCTCATTCATATGCCCTTCAGCACGCCGTGTTTCCCACTCCTCTTTTACATTCAGGTAGATACTCCCATGCATTCTAACATCTCACTCAGGCTCCGCTCCAAATCCTGCAGGGGCAGCTCATTAATCTGGTTTCTCTCATTTTACTATCTCCCGAGGTTGACCACTGCTTTCCCTGATGGCTTTAATGCTGCGTTTAAATTATCTACTCCCCACCTTTCTAAGAATCCCCTTTGGTGAGGTTTCGGCCGCCTTTAAGCATTTCAGAGATGTCTTCTGCTCTGTTATCTAAGCATAGAATAAGTGCGATACCTATCTGTCACTCATCGTCGACCTACATTTCAAACATGGCTTCCAGATTTTTCTATCATATCACAAATCCTTCCCTGCCACAGCTGCATCCACACTCGCTCAATCAGGAGTTTGCCTAGATTGGTTTATTCTGGCCTCTGAAATTTTGTCATGATTCAAGCTACCTCTGATTCCTGTGCCTCAGTTGGCATCATTTCAGTTCTTTACGGTCTGTTCCATCTCGGTTTAAAAGAGGGTCTCTCAAACGGATGGTTCTCAATCCTTTTGTTGTCAGAACCTTGCATGTGAACACATCGTTATAGCTAAAAAATATACAGAACGTAAATACCTTCAGTAACTCTAACAATATGCTGCTTTAAATCTTTTGCCTTATTATTTACCATAAATTAATTTAACCTTAAATATTTACAACCCCCGTTTATCCTTGACAGTTTTTCCCTTGAGTGCTTTCACCACGTATATTTATTAAATTTGTAACCATCGCCTTCTATAGTTTCTCCGTACAATAAATTAAATGCAATGCAAATTATTTTAATCGTCTGCGACTTTAGTTAGCTTATTATATTAAAACTAGTCAACCTTCCTATTAGCTCCCTCTACTGGGGGGATGTACTTTTAAAAGCAACCTGTTTGCTCCGTAGAACATCTAAATATTCATTTACGCATTCGAACATTTATACCAACCTTCTTCCTTTATTAACCAGGTGCTAAGGAACCATTTACTTTTAATATACACCTTATCTATATTTCATCCCGTCTAATCGTGGAGCACACTTTCTTTTTGCATATCGGGTCGCTGCTGCGTTGTTCAGTTTGAGACAACCGATTTACAGCACCTTCCTGGTCTAAGTGTTTTCAAATTTAAGCATTAACTGCATTACTGCCGCAGCAAAATAACAAACTCTTACTAAACAATCTATGTACAGTCAATATTAGTAAGTTCATTTCATGGACGTAGCTCTTACCTCCGGCGAATCCTGGCTGGCTGTAACTCATAACTCCGTAATTTCTGCCAGTCATGTTCCAAGTTTCTAATTCAGTCTTCATGCCCTGTCTTGTTTTAAATTTTCAGGTCTTCCGCTGTCTCTGTCCATCAGCCTACTTTTACCCTACTCCGATTATTCCACTCTCCTTCCTCTTTCGCAATTTGCCAAACACTGCTGTATCTCAGATCTAGCTCTTTCTACTTTCAAACCTTATTTGTTCACCTGGCAAACTTTGAGAAATTTTGAGCATTGGTTTAGATTCAGTCCTAGCTTCATCACTCATTGCTTGAACTTCATCGTTTTAAGCCCCCCTACAGCCGCAGCTCTTTTAGCAGGCATCAATTTTCATTGAAAGATCATCATACGCATTAACTTCTCCTCAAAGACATCTCAAAACATTGTATACAGCAATGCGCATAATCCCCCAGCTCGCTTCTTTATTTCTCGCCTTCTAAATCTGGTTAATTCCGTTCCGCTAGTTCCTTTATGCTAGATTTGGTTTCTTTAGACGAGTTTGCCGCTCTGACCTGTTTTTCTGGTCCTCTATTCTGCAGAACTGGAACGTTATATCTTTCCTTTATGATGACGTCGTCACGGGGGTCTTCAGGGTGCATGGTTCGCTGCCATCTGGCCACTTTTTTTCCCCAATCCGAACCATCGCCCTTTATGAGATAATCTCCATCTCTATTGCATGCTGCGCCTGGGGCAACTAATGGAAGGAACGTATAGCCGCTTTATGCGACAGCCGTAGTCGAAGTAATAAATAAAGGCCGCTCCTCTTCTAAGTCAATCATGCCAGACACCACCTCGAAGACCTGATACTCGACTAAATTCATCCCTCATTCCTCTATTCCAATTAACTAATTAAGAGTTTGGAGGCGTGGTAAGGCGTATTCGTCACTTCCTGTTTTGCACTTGGTGGATTGTTTGGTGTGTGAAGGCTCTCTCGTTTGATCTGATTTCTCTCTACTTTGATATCTCTTACTTGTTATAATACATAAGCACGTTAAAACACATACTTTCTGTTGCTGTATTTAACGTTTGGCGACTCTCCGTGCTTTACACGGTTTTTTCTAGTAGTGGTAAGGGGTCGCTAGCTTAGCGTTAGCTTTAGCTCCACCATGGCTACCCGTTCTGCTGTTTCTCTTTCTGAGTCTCCTCCTCTCTCTTGCTCTCTGTGTCAGATGTTCAGTTACTCCTCTGCCCTTTTAGTGATAATGGTACGTGTAATAAATGTAGCATTTTTGTAGCTTTGGAGGCGAGGGTGTCGGATTTGGAGGCCCGGCTCCGCGCTGTTGAAAAACCAGCAGATAGCCGAGGCCCCTTAGCCAGCGCGGAGCCACCGGGGGTAGCTCCCCGTAGCAGTCCCCCGGAAGCCCGCGCAGGGGGGATCTCAGGCCCGGGGGGTGACGGTACGTAGGAAGCAAAGTCTTAGTTCCCCCACAGGTCACCACCAACCCGTCTGCGTTTCTAATAATTTTCCCCGCTCAGCGACACACCCGCTGAGAAGCCAACTCTGGTAATTTGGTAGCTCCATAGTCAGAAACGTGGCACTAGAGACACCAGCGACCATAGTCAAATGTCTGCAAAGGGCAGAACGGGCGACATCAAATCCTACCTAAAAACTGCTGGCTAAGGATAAGCGTAAATACAGTAAGATTGTTTTTTCACGCTGGCGGTAATGACCCCCGTTACGTCAATCAGAGGTCACTAAAGTTAGTGTTGCTTCGGTGTTTTAAGTTTTCCCAAAAAAATGTCGGACTCCGTAATTTTTCCTGGTCCCCTCCCCGATTCTGACCAGTGACGCACATGTTTTAGCCGCATGCTGTCATTCCCGCTGGCTGTCTAGGGGGTGTCCAGAAAACGATGTGGGCTACATTGAAAAATTGGCGAACTTTGGGAAAAATCTGGTCTGATCCGGAGAGACGGCATCCATCCCACTTTGGATGGAGCAGCTCTTCTTTCTAGGAATCTGGCCAATTTATTATTTTCCCCAAAAACCTCTGAAAAACCCAGGGTTCAGATCAGGAAGCAGGGTCGTAGTTTAACACTCCTCTCTGCAGCTTCTGTACTGCTACCCCCCCCATTCCCCCTTTTAAGACAGTGTCTCGCCCCGGCCCAAAAATTTTAATAGATTAAAAAATTATCAAAAAAAGAGGAATCAAAAAAATCTCATAAAAAAAACCCCCCTAAACTAAAAAAAAAAATAAAAAAATTAAAGTGGCTTACTGAACATAAGATCTTCTTCAAAGACTTTGCTAGTTAGTGACCTGATTTTTGGGACAATCAGATTGATTTATTTTGCCTCACGAAAACCTGGCTGCAGCAAGAGGATTATGTTACTAAAATGAGTCAAACCCTACTAATTTTTAAATTTCACACTCCTCGAAATACTGGGCGAGGAGGAGATTAGCAACCATCTTTCAGTCCGATTTATTGACTAGTCCCAGACCCAATAGCTAAACTCTTTTGAATATTTAATCCCCGTTTTTCCCCCATCCAAATTGCAAAGCACTAAAAAACTTCTGTTTTTTTGTTTGTACCGTCCACCAGGCCCTTACTCTCAATTTTATAGATCGTTTTCAGACCTTTTTCTGATTTAGTTTTTTAAATACGAAAAAGTTATTATAGGGGGGGTTTTAACATTATTTTGACACTGAAAGTGAAAATTTAAATATAGCCTTTTTAATGGTATCTTAGACTCAATTTGGGTTACTCAAAACCCATTAAAACCTACCCACGTTTGTCTTCATTTTTGGGGCCCTTGGGCTGACATATGGCATTAGGGGTCAGAATTACAATATTTTCTCAAAACCCCCTGTGCTGTCCCGACCATTTTTAATAACCTTTGAGTTTAAATTTTAAAACCCGAGTACTCCACACCTGAAAAAAAATTTTCATTATAGTAGATCATTATCAGACGATGCTGTAAAAAACCTTTAAAGAATCTGTTCCCCTTTTTTAAATTTTCCATTATCACGGGAAAAACAGAGTGGAGGGAAATAATTTTTTTTTCTTTCCCTTCACAAATTGGATTCCTTGTTCAGAGTGTTTCTCATCATTTGGTGGTGCATTAGACAATGCAGCCCTTGAAAAAAAAGGAAATTATTCATAGGAGGCAGGTCCCTGGTTTAAAATTTCAGAGCTGCGTACTTTAAAGCACAAAATGTTAGAAAATTGGAGCGAAAAAAGGGGCCCCTACACACCTATAAGGTTCCTACTTAATCTGGAAAAAATAGCCTACTGTTGTATAAAAAAACACTTCACCAAACTAGAACAGCTTATTTCTCATCCTTTAAAAGAAGAAACAAATAAATCCTAGTTTTCTCTTTAGTACAGTTGCTAAAATTACACAGAGTCATAGCTCTGTTGAGCCATCCATTCCCTAGCTCTCAGCATTCATGATTTTTGGGGATCTTCCAAAAAATAAAATTGATTCTATTAAGAAGGGAAAATCTTTGACAATCTCCCAGAGATGATTATTCATCCTCAACAAGTGAGAAAAACATTGGAAATAACTGTGAAACCTGATCTTTTTTTTGGGATTTTTTTTGATCCTGTGGAGCTTCCTGAGTTATCAGAAATTAGCTTTATCTAAACCTTCAACTTGTATGTTAGACCCAATCCCAACCAAATTTTTTAAGGAAAAGTTTTCCCTCTGATTACCACCCCCCATTTTAGATATGATTAAAATCTATCCTTAGTAAAGGATATGTACCACAAGTTTTTAAGGTAGCTGTAATTAAAACCTTTGCTTAAGAAACCTTCGCTTGATCCGGGGATGAAATAATAAATTACAGACCGATATCCAATTTTTCCGTTTTTAAAATCTAAAATTCTTGAAAAAATGTTGCTAATAAAATGTGGGGGGAGCATTTAACCAGCAATGACCTGTTTGAAGAGTTTCAGTCAGGTTTTCAGAGCTCATCATAGCACTGAAACACTCTGCTGAAAGTCACTAATGATATTCTTATTGCCTCAGAAAATGGACTTGTGTCTGTACTGGTTCTTTTTGAGATCTCAGTGCTGCATTTGATACAGTCGATCAAAAATATTCTCTTAAAAAAGGCGGGAATATGCTGTAGGGATCAGGGGAAAAAGACTAGGCGGGGTTAAAAATCTTATTTGTCTGACAGATTCCCAGTTTTTTCATGAAAAATGATAAATAATCTTAAACTCCAGGGTTAATTGTGGAGTACCACAGGGTTTTCAGTACTTGGGCCAATTCTTTTTACTATATATAGTTTTCCAATAGGTAAAATTTATCAGGCAGCATAGAAAAAATTTTCACTGTTACGCTGATGACACTCGTTTTACTTATCCATAAATCCTGATGAGCCCAACCAGTTAGATAGACTACAAGCATGTCTTGAAGACAAAAAAATTGGGGGGGGGGGGGGGAATTTTTTAAATTTTTTCTGCTTCTAAATTCAGACAAGACAGAAGTTTGGTCGGTTTTTGGACCGGGAAGTCTTTAAAAAAAAAAACTGCTTAGAAAATCAATTTTAACCTGGATGGCATTAAATTGACCCCCGATAATAAAGAAAAAAAACCTTGGTTTTTTTTGACCAGGACATGTCTTTAAATCCCATATTAAACAGGTTTCCAGGGTTTTCCCCTTCTTTCATCTGGGAAACATTGCCAAAAAATTGAAAATATCCTGTCCAGGATTGATGCTAAAAAAACTAGTCCATGCATTTGTTTTTTAAAAGGCGGGAACTATTGTAATTCCTTACTATGGGGGATGTCCACAAAATGCAAAAAAAGCCTTCAGCTGATTCAAAATGCTGCAGCAAGAGTTCTGATGGAAAATAAAAAGAGAGATCATATTTCCCTATTTTAGCTTCCCTTCATTGGGTCTCCCTGTTAAACCAGAATAAAAATTTTTAAAATTTCCCCTCCCACATATAAATCCCTTAATGATTTAGCTCCATCATACATCAAAGAGCGTTTGTTCCATATTTTCCCAAACCCGAGAAACTTCGTTCTCAGACTGGCGGTTTACTGGTGGTTCCCTAAAAGTTTTAAAAGTAGAAGGGGAAGGGCAGATCCTTTAGTTATCAGGCTCCTTCTCCTTTTGGAACCAGCTCCCAGTTTTAAATCGTGGGCCCGGACACCCTGTCTACTTTTAAGGCTAGGCTTAAAAATTTCCTTTTTTGATAAAGCTTATATTTAGAGTGGCTTGGTTTATCCTGATTTATCTCTGTACTTATGCTGTTTAGGCTTAGGCTGCTGGAGGACATAATGACCACTTTCACCCCTCTTCGCTACTTTCTACACTACTCTTCAATTTTGTATTATTTGCTGTTATTTTTAGCTTTTAAAAATTTTGTTCTCTCTCTTCTCTCTTCCTAGAAGCTACACCTGGCCCGCCTGTGTTTTACCTGTGACAACTGTCTGGAGAGGGGCATCGTCCGAGCTTCTGCTGGCAACAACTTGGGGGCTCACCCCTACCCTGATTTCCACATGGCCCTGTCTTTCAGTGTTTAACCTTTCCTCTCTCCTAGACATAGCTACTGACGGAGCCTTTTTCTTTAAAAAAACTCTAAAGTGGGTCTCCCTTTTAGACTTAACCCTTTAAAACTGGCTTTAGGTTTTTTCTGTTTTTTTCTTTCTAGGTTTAAACGGCTAAAAAAGCCCAATTCCCTTAACATTTAACTTTTTTCCTTTCCCCCAGAAAGGATCCGGGTCCCGTGCTTTTTGTTTTTTTGTTTTTCTTGCTCTGTTTTTTCCCCTAACCCCCATCGGTCCCTGGCCCGATGGCCCCTCACAAGACCCCGGGTTTTGCTAGAGGTTTCTTCCTGTTAAAAAAAGGGGTTTTTTCCTTTTCCACTGTCGCACATGCATGCTCAGTATGAGGGATTTTCTGCCCAAAATCAACGCCGTGACTGCCCCTGCTCTACATGCTCATCCAGGGGGAGTGAATGCTGCCAAAATCACCCGAATGGGGTGCAATTGCTGGGGTTTTCCTTTGATAGAAAAAAGGGTTTTTTTCCCCAAATTTTTTAAAAATAACAAATCTGCTGCACTTTTAAGATTTGGGTTAAATTTTAAAGCATGTACCGGGCTTTTGTGAAGTGCCTTTAGACAACGGTTGTGAATTGGGGCTATAAAAATAAATGAATTGAAATTTAATTGGGAAATTTTTAAAAATTTTGGGAAAATTTAGGCTTGGCTCCCTCAGCTCAAATCTTTTTCCCTTTGCTTTGGGAAACTTTTTTAAAAAATTTATCGCCCCATAATACTCCCCTTTACCCCCTTTGCATTCCTACCCCTCTTAGCTTTTATTACTTATTGCTTCGAAGTTCCCCGGGATTTTTAAAATTTCCCCTTAAATTTTAAAAGTGTATTGCCGGCATAAACTTCTCTTTTTAAAGGGCCCCTTTTGGAAAACCCCTTCCAAGCCTTTTCTCAAACATTCCCTCAAAAATTTTTCCCCTAAGGTCTAAAAAAATCATAGAATTCCTGACCAGACCCATGAGACTTATCACTCTTCCCCTCTTAAAAGTTCTTCTCCTATTTCCCTTTTTAGGCCCCTTTTTCCCTTTCTTAAATTTCTTTTCTCCAGGCCTGGCTTTTAGCTTTTTTAGCGCCCTTTTGAATTGGGGGGAATTTTCTACCCATCAAGTTTCTGATTCTTCTGAAAACCTAACTATCCCCATCCAAAATTTTTATCCCGATTATTTTTTAAAAATTTTCTAAACATTCTAAAAAAAAGGTCTTTTTCTTTATCTTCATTGCTCGTTTTTTAACGGTTTATTCTGCCCCTTTCATATCTTTTTTAAATTCCCATCTAACGGCCACAAACCATTTTGGGAACGGGGCAGCCCCTAAAAGCTTCCTCACTAGGAGTTTCGATTTTTTCCCCTCCAAAAAACTCGGCCAAATGGGGCCTCCTCCTTTCTTTGTAGTCTGTCCTGACCTCCAATCTGTCTCATCCCCCTCAAAAACCTTTTTCATTTTTTGGGTAAAATCTCACAATTACTGGTGGTGGGTCGGCCTTATCCCAAACCTTTCCTCAGCTAGATCAAATTTTTAATGTTTCCCCTTTTCTATTCCCGGGTTTTCATATCTAAAACCTTTTAAATTGGCATATTTTATTTCCTATTTCAATTTTAAATTACCAAAGTTTTAAATCATTTTTTTTTTAGTTTTCCTCTTTTTCAGATGCAGGGTGGGGTCTCCGCCACTGGCAGGGGATATCCCAAACCCGCCTGTCATTTCTCCTCATTCGCCCCTTCAGGGAGCTGCGTGAAAACTGACACCCCACCCGCTTTGGAAAAAATTTCCCCAAAAAAAAAGGTTAGTGCTTCGTTTGTGCAGGTTTTTGCCCTTGAAATTTTTTTGTTTTGCTGTTTTGGTTTTTTGGATATTAAAAATAATTTTTTTTTGGTCATCC
>JAHHUM010000244.1:0-37288 GCA_036173005.1 Crenichthys baileyi
CCCCCCCCAAAGTATTGCGAGATAACGCAAAGGACTATTGCGTGAGAAGAAAAAAGTATAGCAGGGAACGCAAAAGTATTGTGAGCAAAGGCAAAAGTATTGCTTGGGGACGCAAAAAAAAAATTCCCCCATTCCCCTCGCAGGCTCCGTACTTCATAGCTGTTGTTGTCAGGAAAAATTTTTATTTTCTTCCATGTTAGCAGAGTTTTACACTGTTCACTACTATTTCCGTAACTTTTTTATGCCTTAGTCACAATCCAGTTCTTATTTTCTTTCTCTTCAACATGTGGGGGCAAAGCCAGATGACTTCATGAAAGAAACTGGAGATTTGTGTCATTTATGATTCTGCTGCCAAGGAGGATCCACCAAAGATCATTATCCTGTTTAAAAACTATTTATTGTGCAAAAAGATTGTGCTTTTATTTTATTAATAAAATGCACAAACATTACCTGTTGTGTTTAAATGTTTAAGTCTATACAAAACAACAATTAAATAAGTAATTAATAGAATGATCTCAAAAATGGCTTCAATTTCCCTGATGTTAAGGAGGAAGTGCATTTAAAAAATTTGTTGAAATTTCATAGTGCTGTCATTTAACCAAATGTCTCCTCAGAAATATTGACCCAAATCTCCTGAATGAAATGCATGCAGTCTGATACACTATTTAAATTTTATTAATGATTTAACAGCTAAGGCTGTTAGAATTTGACCATTGCTGTATGTGAAATTTAAATTATTAAGTTTAAATATTTTCAATGGGTAGTTTTCAAATTCCTTCAAAATTAATTCATACGGAAAATATGGATTTTCATACAACAAATTTTTGAAGTAAACATTATAATTGGGCCTATTTTAGCTTAAACGTAATATTAGAAAACGTGTAGTATTATTATTCTTTATAATAATAAACTGTTCGGAGAAATGTGAAATTCAAAATAAAAGTAGGTTATGTGATCTTATGTTTCAACCTTTTATTATTATTTTATTATTATTATTATTATTATTATTATTATTATCACTTGCGCAGAAATTACACACTGCGCCATAAATGAAAGTTTTAGGTATCTAAGGAAAAAAAAACTAGTGCTAAAAAAGGAAAAAAACAACCCAAAAGAAAACTCAGATAGCTATAGCTATATAAATAGACCTTACTGTTTGGACACCTTTAGAAATCCGCATGCAGTCTTAGAATCCGCTCAAACTGAATTAGTAGATGTGTTTTCTTTTTGATGTTTGTGTTACCATGTTCTAATGCCGTGCAGCGAGGACACTCCGTTACTGGGAGAAAATGTGTTCTGGACATTATTCAAGTCCCCCACCCCAAAGTTCACGTAATTCCCATTGCTGGACGACCCCTGCACAGTCTGCATGGTGCCTGCAGGGTAATTGCACCCATAGTTTGTGTTGCAGCCGGGAACGGTGTAGTTGCTGAAGGCCGGGTAGTTGTTATAAGCGAAGTGGTTGATGTGGCCCACGCTGTAGGAAGGGTTGTAGGCGGCCGCCTCTCCAGCAAGGCAGGGCTTCCCATCCCGCACCAGCACCGGCACTGACACCCTCCTGGGCGGCGGCAGGGACACCATCTCCAGGCTCTGGTCCTGCCTCTGCCGCTTGCACTTGTACCTTCTGTTCTGGAACCAGATCTTCACTTGTGTCGGGGTAAGTTTGAGCACCCCGGCCAGGTGGTCTCGCTCCGGGGCGGACAGATACCTCTGCTGCTTGAACCGACGCTCCAGCTCGTACACCTGCGCCTGGGAGAAGAGGACCCGCGGCTTCCTGCGTCTCCGAGGCTTGGGCCGCTCCAGGTCCTCGGACTTTGTGTCTTCCAGAGGCCCGACAGGAGCGCAGAAATCTTCTAATGGCACAGACAAGAAAATAGTTAAATAAATACATAAAGCTTTTATAAACCTTATTGCATAAGGTGTGTTACTGGTGTAAAAGAACGATCAAATGGTGCCAACCATACAGGTAGAATTGTACTAATAACATCAACTTGCATACAATTTTATTTAGATAAATTTTAATTAACATTTCTGAATATAAATCATGAAAGTTTTAGTTCTAAAAGACACCTATACATAAATATACAAACTAAACAATATATTATAATTCAATCTAATTATAAAGTTAAATAGCTAATTTAATTTCTCAATTAAATTATTTTCTAGCCATTCTGTTTTATACTGACTTAGAAACAGCATGCAATATTTACCAATATACATTTTAATAATCAAATCAATAATCAAGTCTTTCTTTGGCATCATCGTTGTTGCTAAAGGAGTTCAAACTAAAATTATTGCTCTAAAGTCAGAAGCTTTCTCAACCACAAGTTCTATTGCAGTCCCAACTTTTACTAAATTGAAATATTCTGTCATACTATAATCTTTATTAACGTTATCTTCCACACACAATAAATCACTGACTCAACCAACATCTTTAGGGAGAGTCTTAATAAAAGGACGGATTTGTAAAAAAAAAATAAAGTAGTTGATTTTGTTGGAAGTTACCCATTATTGAACATCACATTTACAAACAGATGTGGTTGATTAAAGATTTAATAATGGTATGACTATTATTTCATATCATACAAAGTTCATTTTTTATAGTGTAAACGCACATTTGCAGGTGACAAACAAACGCATTGACAAATTGGTTGCCAGATTCTAATCCCACATTTATCAGGATGCTTGATCTCTTTATTTTTGCTTAAATTAAATCAAAATTGCAGATCTCCTTGTAGTTCATACCGTTTTGATCTGTTCAAATTGAAGCGCGTCAAGCACTTGGCCCGAATTTGTGTACAGGCCGACGATTTTCTGCTCACCTTTTCTTCGTTTTCCCTCAAACGCATCTGATTTCGCACCCCTCTCCATTTCCATCCCCATGAGCGATTTGCCATAAAAGGTAGACGCACAGTTGCCTCTGCCGACCTTATTGGAGTCCTGGATGTCCTGGTGAAACAGAGAGGCGGTGGAGGCGGCGGTGGACATGTCACGGAGAGGCTCCTGCTTCAGGCGGCCCAGCATGCAGGAGGAGGAGGTGGAGCAATCCATGAGCGGGGAAACGTCCAGAGAAGATACCATCACGTCAGGATTCTGCTCCAAGTTTAATATATCCTTGACAGAGAAGGGGGTGGACGTGCTGGGGCTGGGAAACATTGCCAAAAGACGCAGAAGAAAGGAGATAAAAAAAAAGCTATGAATCTGTCATGTGGAAGCAACAAAAAATATGTCAACAAAGACTCCGCTTCCTGGGAATATTTACTGGATTTAAGTGTTAGTTTGGTTCAACCAGACTAGGCTTGAGTGAAGTGTGCATTTTGAATGTCAGCTCTGTCTCCAAAGTTTTTTTTTTTTTTTTCTGGGCCTCTCTCTCTCCTCCTGGTGACGCAGGGAGGAGGAGCAGAGAAGAAGGGGAGATGGACCTCAAGCCTCTGCTCCAATAAAGACGCAAAGCGATGCCATACAGAATGTGCCGTACAATATTTGATACTTTTTTGGCAATTGTTTTACATTACAATAAAAAACACCAACACGAAGTAACCCAGAATTGTAAAGTGGATGGAACATTATACAGCTTTGCATGGTAATCAAAAATGTGTCCCCATCCTTTTGCAAAAAAGCCCAACCTCAGTCATCTGTTAACAGCGATCTATAGGTCTTGCTACAGACTCCTAACCCATCTATCCATCCATCTGTTTTCTATACCCGCTTCTTCCATACTGGGTCATGGGGGAACTGGTAGATTCTCAATTAGATTTAGGTCTCGACCTTGACTGGTTCATTCAAACCCCTGTATATGCTTTGATTTAATCTGTATCATTGTATCTCTGGTTGTTGGTATATGTCATTGTCCTGCTGAAGGTCAAACCTTTTCCGGTCTCAAAATGTTTTCCTTAAATATTACTCTGTATTTATCTGTCTTCCCTTTAGCTCCCTGTCCCTGATAAAGAAAATTAGTCCCACAGCATGATGCTGCCATCACCATGCTTCATCATAGGCATGGTGTGTTTAGGCTGAGTTAGTTTTTTTTTGCCACACATAAGATTTTGGATATAGCCCAAAATCTTGGTCCCATCTGACCAAAGCACCTTATTTCACCTGTTTGCTGTGTTCCCTGCATAGCTTAGTCAAACTGCAAACTGCACTCACTATGGCTTCTTGCAACTCTATGGAGGCCATATTTGTGAAGCACATGAGCTGTCAACAGGTTCCTAATTTCAGTTGATGGACTAATCAGTGCTCTGCAAGATGTGCAAACCTTAGAAAATTATTTTTTAACAATACCCTGCTCTAAACACCTCCACATCTGGCGGGGCCACTGGTCTTCATGAGGCTGTTTGCTCACTGATGTTCTCTAACAAGCCTTTGAGGTATGTAGGTGATTGGTTACAATCGATTTTATTTGGGGGTAGCAGAGTAAAGGGGGCTGAATACAAACACTCACCGCTCTTCACATTTTTTGTAAACCGTTTAAAAATCTTTTCCTTACATTTTACAATTAGTTTTTACAACTGTTCAAGGGGGTGTAAATACGTATGCAATAACCAAATACTGACTTTATTCATCTCATTTACGGTAATTTCAGGTAGATCATAATTTCTGTTCCTTTTTTTGGCAAAATTATGAACTAATTTATATAACTGGTTGACTGAACCTCACCTGTCATGTATAGTTTTAGTCATAACATTGTATTCAAGCCCAGCATGCGTATAGTGATCTTACACAAACTTTCAATTACCAAGAGGGACGATTTATCGAATTTCCGCTCGTGAAAGCTGTTTAAGCGAGAAATTTATCCCAGACTTTCATAACTTGGTCTAATTAAGAAAGGTTAATGCGTCTGATAAGTCCTGTAGGTTTTGAGGCGTCAGTTTGTCCTTCATCAAGGGAAACGGGGCAGACAAGCGTTTAGGGTGGGTTAAGGAGATCAGACAACAGTTTGGGGTCCCTGAGAACGGAACCTGAAACCAGGAGCGACACACGCTGCTGTCTGCCTCCAAGAGATTCTGGAGCCGCTGTCTGTCTTATCTGGATATGATAACAAATGACAACAAATCCGCACACAAACACACACACACTCCCACCCACGCTGCCGGTCAGGTTATCCTAAGAAAGTGTCACTCCTGATACTTTTGGCTTGCTTAAAATTTGGCATTAGATCTTTTTTTTTTCCTTTTTCAATTTTAAAGTTCTGCTGTTTTGTCCAAAATAATTCAGAAACAAAAATATGTTCCTCCTTGATGAAAATCTATGCTCACCAACCACAAAATCCGCTGTAATTAACTAATAACCTGTTTCTATATGCGTAATGACGCATAGCCTCCATGCGTTTCTCAATCCTCTGGCATTAAAGCCAGCATTAATGCCTGTGGAGACGGTCCCAGGAGACAGACAGTATTATCGTTTATTTTATCTTCAGCGTTTAGCGCAGCCACGGGGGAAATGGGTCCCCCTGTCTCCAAGCCGGCTGTGGTGTTTATAGTTTTTAAGACTATTTGTGCGCCTCGCCAGCTGATGAATGGCCCTAAAAATCTTTCTCGGCTGCTGCGAGAGTCAACACTGGCCCTGCTCTTGCTATAATAATCATGGAAAGAGAGTGAAACAAGACGTTGAGAAATGTTTCCATCGTGATTGATTTCCATAGAGTCAGAGTGCATTTGCCCCATTTTTTTCCGTCGTTTGTTGCAGAAGTTAAATTCAAAGATCAGTAGAATGCTGAGCAAACTGTCCTCAGAATCCAAGCAAAGCCTCAACTCTACTGGACACTAATTTATTCTGTCAACTGTAAATTGAACATGACAGGCCTGGCATGTGTTTCATATCCCTAATGCCCCTTCCTGCAGCAGCCCAGTGGCCCCCTTTGACCTGTCTTTCTGCAGCACATCTCTAGCTCAGATAAAGCTGCAGATAAGGTCGCTTAAAAACTTCCGCTGCACGAATGAGTGGGTATTTTTAAGGGATGCGTGTCGGAGTGAGGGTGTGCATGACCACCCCCTAACCCCCACCCCCTAACCCCCCCAAAACCCTTCTATGTTGCTCCACTAACTTATATGCATCTATTTCGGACTGAATAGACCGATTAGGAGATGAATCATAGAATACGTCTTTTTAATTAGGCCACAAATGTATATTGCCACGTCGTTAAAATGTCTGAACAAGCAGGTTTATCAGTATTATATACAGGTGCATCTCGATAAATTTGAAAATCATTAAAAAAAAACTTACTTCAGTAATCAATTTAGAAAATAAAACGTATATTTTCATATTTAAAAAATACATCTATGGCTAATAGCTAATGAAAACTCACCATTTGGTTTTTTAAAGGGATTTTTAATACAGGAATGGCATGGACTATACAATCATGTAGAAGACTGTGACAATTGTTCAGCAGACAGTCACTGACACCCTCCACAGTGAAGGGTCATTGCTTAAAAAGCTGACTGTTCCCAGAGGGTTTATCCAAATATCTAAATGGAAGGTTGAGTGGAAGGAAAAAGTTTGGCAGAACAATGTGCACAGGTAACAGCAATAACTGCAGCTTGGAAAGATTGTGATGCAAAGGCCATTCAAGAACTTGATGTCGATGCACAAGGCGCGGACTGTGGCTGGAGTCAGCGCTGGTGGAAGAAAAGCCTGACTTTGTTTATTTTAGTTGGATCTCAATGTAGATATTGAAAAGTTAATTTTTTGCAGTAATTCAATTCAAAAATGCAATTCAAATGTGATAGTGAGTGGGCTTTCCTTCACAATCCTCTCACGGCTGCAACTATCCCTGTTGCTTGTGTAATTCCTTTCACCTCACTTTTTCCTTCCTCTCAACATTCCACAAATATGCTTGTATACGGCACAGCCAGCTTTTTTGTGGTCTGCTGGATAACTGTTAAGTCCACAGTCTTCCCCAGGATTGTGTAGGCCATAACATGGCCACGACGTATTAAGAATTTAATATTCTATATTTTTAATATTGAAATTAATAGCGGTTATTGTGGGTGTGGATGAGACTCAAGCAGAATTTAATTAACTGCTTAAATCATGATTAACAAACCCATCAAACAATGAAAATGAGTGTCAGTTCTTTTAAACAGTAAATACATCTTTAACTTGTAAGAAATCCTGAATTCTTTTTAATCTGATATTCAGACATTTTTGGAGCAAACTTAAAAGTGGGCCTATTTTTTTATAAATGTAACAAATTTGAAGCTTGGAAGTATTCTGCGTAAGAAGTCAACAGCTCTTGGGGGCCTCCTACTGGAGGAGCTTGGGTCGTTTTTGCCATGGTTCAGATTCTTCTGAAAAAAGTGACTAATATAGGCTGAAGTAAATTAAACTACAGTTGCAAATCTACATTGACTGAAATATCAATGGAAATACATACAAATAGATTTTTAAAATGTTCTTTTTAGCATTTATTTGTGTGGACTTCATGGTGTGAAGTTTTCCATTTCGCAAATTTAATATTCGTTATTGTTCTATTCTACTTTTTTTTAAGTGTAATTACATGCATCTAGTATTTAGTAAGCAGGCAGTTAGTAACACAGTGCAGTCTTTATGAAAATGATCTGAACAGAGTTCTTACAAAAAGACAAAAGTGATCCTAAAAAAAATTGTTCAACTTAGGGCAATGCATTTCTTTGAATTACTTTATTCATACACAGGATAAATCAAAGTGCTTTATAGTGAAATAAAGCAACAGGGGTACAGAAAACATTAGGGACAAGACGTTTGTTGTAGGAGTAATAGTAAAATTTATGTACCACATAGAAATGTAAAAATACATATTCAAAAACAAAGGAATAGTCAAAATATGGTAAAAATGAAATAAACAAGCTCAAAAGAATGCCGTTTTGTCATGATAAATTATTTGAATTTGTTTCAGACTTTCTTGAATTTTCCTTCTTGTAGTCTAAATGACAGCGAGGTGCTTTGCTCATGAAAAATCTTGGTAAACATTTATCTTAATGAAGTAAATAGCAGCAACACAAATGTCTTAAAAGCTAAGTAAATAAATATCCATTTGCAAAATAATGTACACCTTCTGCCAATTCTGTCTTTCTTAGCTAGATTCTAAAACTATTTACATTGAACCTCAAGTGTAAAGAAACACATCACCGATTGCATCATTTTAATATTTGTTAAACAAATATTAAGCCTAAATGGAAACAATATGAAAAACCAAATACATCCCAAAAAACCTTCAATGCATAAAAAATATGGTGAAGCCTAGAATTTAAATAGGACACACTTCTTTTTTACCTTGACAGATCATACTGCGTTTGTGAAGCAAACTTTCATGTTTACCCACAATCAGAAAGTTTTGTTTTGAAGATATAATGAGAGCGCATAAACTACAGCAATTCAAATAAACTTTTCTTTCAAATATAAAGTAATCATGTCCCAGTTATTCAACATTTCAACTTACTTTTACCAGCCAAGTGTTTTCAAGAAACTTTGAGATAGTATGGTCTTATGAACTATCCTAAATAAAATCAAATTTAAGAAGGAAAGGTCTTAATTGGGGAGATCGTGAAATCTTCTGAGGAGACAAAAGGCAAATTTCATTCTCAATATCTTTATTCTGGAGGCCAATTTCCAGCAAACCATGGTACTTTCAAAGTAGAAGGTCATGTTTGCAGGTGTGCAGGACCCAAGTGCAGAGAATGATCAACAAAAGGAACACTTCCAGGGAATCACAGGAGGAGCAGGTTGTAGATTACAGGTGTTAAAATAGAAAGAGAAATGGACAGTCTAAAAGAAGGACCCAGTAAAGAACAATGACAACAAGTAAGCTCATATGCAGAGGGCAGAGTGGAGAATGACACAGAATGCAGGTGAGGTATTCAGGGAAATATGTAGAGCAGCTGAGGCAGAGGGAAAGCAGGGAGTCTGTGGGAGGGAGACTAATAAACACAAAAAGAGCTACACTAAGACATTAATTACATAGCCAGGGGAAAAGAATACCGTGATCTAAGAGAAATAAATGCAAATATACAAAATGCAAAGAACAGAACATAATAATAAATTAAGAAACTAAACACAAAGGAAAGAACTAACTACATAACTAATAAGTTATGCAAGGACTAGATAGATATATTATAAAGCTTGTGCTCTGTTTGGGTCTTAAAATTTCACTGTTTTCTTTCAGGAAAAAAAACATAATGTTGACCCTTTTACAAATACAAATGAAACTGTACACAGTTAATATGAGTGGAGCAGCTTTATCCTGGCCTGTATTTAGGTAATACACCAAACCAAAAATGACTGCATCTCAAACCGAACACAAATTGCAGCTGAACATCATTTAGCTGCAAACTGCTGCTAAAGCATCAACAGATTCCCAATCAAGTTACATGAGAGCAGTTGTTCATCATAACATGTTTGGTTTCACTGTGTATTTCTGTTTCCCTGCATGTATCCACTGATATGTCATAGTGCAGCCCAGCAGGGATCTTGGCAGCTATGTATTCATTATCTGTCTATATCGCTTAGCATTAGTTACTGGGCTACACATTTCGCAAACTGACTGGAATTATAAGTAAAGTTGTGTCTTGGCTAATTGGTTAATGTCTGGTATTTTGCTGCTGTATGAGTTAGAATGTTGTGACTGCTGAGCCATGTTGTGTTTTTTTTTTTCTGGAATAAATTGACTTTATCTCAGAGAATGAAAAATATAGCAGTCCTGTTTGGGCAAAGATCATCCAGGGGTCAGCATTGTCAGCATGACTGTAACAGTAAGCAGTCAAACTCAAGCTGCTGTAACTGGAAACTCACTGGATCTAGCCACCATGTTAAGTGTCATCTGTCTATGCATCATTTGTCTTGTCTGTGATGAATTCAGCAACATCTCCTTCATCTCCCTCCCATCCTCTACCTTCTCCAGCCCACCTCCCCAAGCCTGGTCTCACAATCACGTACAGTCCAGAGTTCATGTTCTTAGACTTGGCAACGCTTCACACAGCCTTCTGCTAAGTTCAAGGTGATGTGAGGGCCCTCGGGGGACAAACAGAGGATGGATCTTACTCTGTGCCTAATTTAGTTTTGTCTACGACTCTTAGCAGCTGATGTTTGAGGGCAGAGAAGGGATCCTGTGTTATAGCTTATGAGACGATGAAGGGACTTTAAGCGAACAGTATGCAGCGAGTTAGTTCTTTCATGTTAACGGTCTACAAGCAGACTACTGACAAAGAATTAGAATTTTTCTGACCTTCAAGATAATTAAGTCTGAGACCTGCATTTAATCTGAGCGACCCAGTACTCTCTCTGTAGTAGCTGCATATATGTTTGGTTATAGTTTTTCCAGAACTTTATAATTGACTTAAATAACCTGTGTCTGACATTAAGGTACAATAATAATAAAATAAAAAGTGTGAAAGGACATTTTCACATTTAGATTGGATTGCAAAAGTATTTTTCATATTTTGTCAAATTGCAACCACAAATTGGACTGTATTCATTGGAAGTTTGTGCAACAGACCAACACAAGTACAGAAAAAATGCAAAGTTAAAGTAAATGAGATGTCAAATTATTACAAATACAAATCTGAAAAGTGTGGCATGCATTTATTTTCAGTCCCTTTTTTCGGCTACCCCTACACCAAATCAAATGCAATTAATGGCCTTTGAGGTATTAATATAGCAGTAATGTGAAGACCTCAGAGGTTTGTTTGAAAACATTAGTAAACAAGCAGCTTCATGAAGACCAAGAAACACAGCAGACAGGTCAGGGAGAAAGTTGTGGAGAAGTTTAAAGCGCGGTTATAAAATAATATAAGCAGGGATCTCACAGAGCTCTGTGTAGTCTATCAATAGAAAACAGAGTATGGCATGACTGCAATAGATAGGTGTCCACCTATTTGTTGTTTGCCACATGTGGAAGAAGAGTCAGATGAGACCAAAGTTATATTTTTTGGGCTACTTGCAAAATGCTATTGAGTGGTGGAAAACATTGCACCACCATATGATGTGCAATGCTTTCCACTACCATGGAACATGGTAGTGGCAGCATCATACTGTGGAGATACTGTTTTTTTAGACGTTGCAGAGAAGATGGTTAAAGCAGATGGGAAATTGGATCAAGCCGAAAAAAGGGCAATAACTGAAGAAAACCTGGTTGAGGCTTGAGACTGGAGCCAAGGCTCAGAGTACAGGAGGCAAAAGAAGGAAGACATTGCGCACAACTCCTAAGTAAAAAAGGGGAAAATAAATGGGTGCACGGTTCTGGAGGAGCTGAAACAAATCAGGATAACAGGCATTCTAAGAAATTGTGATTTTTTTGTATTAGATATGTCCAGTCATTATTCAGATCCATTTTCTATAGCAAGGCTTAAAACCTGTTGTATACAGATGGCCTGCTTCCAATCTGACTGAGCTTGAGCCATTTTGTGAAGAATTGGTAGATTGCTCAGATTTGAGGGGCAAAGCTGGGGCAAACATACTACAGAAGACTTGCATTATATAAATTTCCTTCTTTGTCACAATTATGCACTACTTTGTGTTGGTCTATCAGATAAAATCGCAATTTGAATGATATTTGCTGTTAAAAGGTGACAAAATGTGTACAATTATTAAATAGGTACGTAAGTAAACTTCATTTATGTAGCACCTTTCACAGATAAAAAGTGCTTTACAGAGTGCATTTAAAATAGATACAAATATAGGCTTAATATAAAATAAAGAAAGTAAGAACATCTAATAAAACTGTAAATTAAAGAAAACATATGTTGCTTAAAGCATAAGTATCCCATTATATGATAAACTGTAAAATGTCAATATTATGATGAGGACTGACTTCCTTCTTTACACCTGTAATTCTCCTTTTTTTATGAATATAGAACTAAATGTGATACTTAATGGTTCTACGCAGGACTTTTTTGAGTAAGCATAAAAATCCACCACTGGAGGGCAGCAGCACACCTCTTTTCCCCAACTCAAACACATAAACCATCATCTAATTCATTTATTTTGTGTTGCTGGACCAAATGCGCAAAATATTTGTTTATGTGCAGATCTTTCTCCAGTGGTGTTTTGAAAGCTATGAAAGTGTGATGATCTGTTGGGGATTTGTTTCCTATTTGATACAGGTCTGAGAGCTCATTGTGATAGATTCCTCCAGTGATCAGTCCATCCACAGGGGCCTGAGCTCTGTCGCAGTTAAATGGAAGCCTCCTGGAGCAGCATTAGGTGCCGTTGACCGGGATTATTTAACATGCTGACAGCCCCATTTTCCATGCAACTGGAGTTGACCAAGAGATGAGGTAAGGGCATTGCAACCAAGCTAAATGACCAAGACTGTATAATAGCTTGCCAGGGCAGCTTCAGTTCCACACTTGGCTCAATAGATAATTAATGTGGAGCAAAGGTGGCGTGGAAACAGCTCCGGTCTCTGCGCATGTCTGTGGTCAAGCATAAGAGACACAAACACATGTCAACACAGAAACTGGTAGCTGTGACATACACTCACTGGCAAAGGCCAACTTGTCTTTGGCAATGAATTGACTGCTTCCTGTTAGAAATCACATAAACACATGTTCTACTTTGGATCACGTTTTATCACTTCCTCTTGTGTGGCAGGTGTACAATACAAAACTTCAATGATTGTGTCATAATCTTGGCTAGGCACGTAGGGACGTTACTTTATCCCACTATGCCCTATTGTTCCTTGTATTTCACAGTCGGCTTCAAGGATGCTACCATGATGATGTGGGTTTGTCTTGTTTTATTGAAAAATAGAAAGACACAGCAGGGGAGCTAAAATCATTTCTGGACCAAACCACAACTCTTTTAGTAGATAGGAGACAGCTTTATCTTAAAAGTTTTAGTGATGTTAAGAATACTTTACAACAACTGTGTGTGTGATACTGATGGTTGTTATGTGTCCTCTTCCTGTCTGTCCTCACTGCTTGTCTGTCCCTTACTAATGGGGACAGCATGAGAAAGAGCTTGTGCTCCGTCTGGACCTTTCTAATTGCCCCTGCCACAGAGGCCTGACACACCAAGACCCTGTGTTCCCAGCATTTTGGCCGTGTGTGTGTGTGTGTGTGAGAGAGAGAGAAAGAGAGACTTGCATGTGAGAGGTAGAGAGTTAGCCTTGGGCAGACAGAATCATCACTCAGGGGGTGCTCCCTCAGGTCCACCACACATATTCAGGCCCCACATAGAGAACACCATTCATTATAAGAATCGGAGCAACAGGATCAGGTCGGACCCTGGCTGGATGGGATATCAGGTGGGGGAGGAGAGGATGAAGGACAGCGTCGGTCAGCAGAATGAGCTAAAGAACAGAGTAGAGCGATGCAGGACATAGAAGAAGTTAATAATTCATTAGCACCCCCTTGAGTGTACCTGTCCCAGTAAGAACAAAATGTTTGGGCTCAATTGTTTCATGAGTGCAATAAAATATAGAAAGCAGACATATTCACTTCATCAAAACTGAATCCCCCAGAGATATAAAGAAAACACGTTTATTGAACCTAAATTCGTCTTAATTATGAGTTCCAAGACGCTTAATTGCATCAATTTTGAACCAGAACTCTTGTGACATTTAGTCTGAAAGAAAAAAAGGAAAGAGGGTTTGAAAAAAAAGAAGCTTTGCGGACTACACAAGCTCTCTATGTCCTTTGATTAATTATTTAAAGGTACGGTAAGTGTCATGTCAAATTCTTTGGACATTTTGCAAGGGTTATCAGTGTAAATGCATAAAATTAAACATAGCTATATTACATGAAAAGAACAGTGATAATTCCTTGGTTAGATGACATGGAAAAAATGTATTTGCCCAAAAATGGGCCAGCATAAATGCTCTAACCCAGCTTCCGTGTCCCTGCTGAAGAAATGTATCCCCAGAGCATGATGCTTCCATCACCATGTTTCATCACATGGTGTCATCAGGAGGATGTGCTGTGTTAGTTTTCCACATTACCGTATTTTGCCCCAGAGCAATACTACAAAATGCTAATGATAGAGGTTAATGTTTTGGACCAAATCATCTGGCCAGAGAACCGTCTTCCACGTTTGCCACTAACTTGGCTTGTGCCAAACTGCAAACGTGACTTCTTAAAGCTTTCAATAAGGAATATTTTTCTTTTTGTTGCTCTTCCACAAAGGCCAGATTTGTGGAGTGCAGATTCTCTAACAAGACTTCTGAATCTCTTCAGCTCCTCCAGAGTTAACACATGCCTCTTGGTAATCTTTTGCACTTGATTTTACTTTGTGGTATCAGAATGTAAGGGACTGAATAATACAAATGCACACCAAACATTTCAAAGTTCGATTTGTAAAGAATTTGAATACCATGTATGACTTACCTCCACTTAACAATTATTCAGTTCTCTGTGTTAGTCTGTTACATGAAATCCAACTAAAATATGTTTCAGCTTGTAATATGTTTGAAAAAATGTATAAGGTATGAATACTTTTGCATGCACTGTTTTGATGTAATCAACCCAGGAAATACATGACAGCAATGTTTCAATAACGAAGGACTAAGGTGGGAGTTTGATAACAAATTTGGTGACAAGACAGCTCCTCGATTGCTTCAGATTCTTGTAATCAAACTCCAGGATTATTGTGATCCTAAACAGTCTGATCAAGACTCTTTCAAAAAACACACAGTCCAACTTTCTAGTCAGATGTCTGTAACCATGATTCCCAAATATGGAGTCTGCATTTCTCACTATAATGAAACAGTTTGAACTGTCTCTGTTCAGTTTAGGAGAAAACAGTCTCTGTGAGGTGACACAGTACAGAATCTTTTCACACCGTAGTGATTCTGAACTTACTTCTGTTGCAGACACACAAACGTATACAGCTCTTGAACATAATCTTCTCACAGTCCTCAGGCCTCTGGCCAGGTTATGAAATCCACCCAAGGCCAGGTTACAAAATTCCTCTGCGGTATCTGCCAGGGAAGGCTGCTTCTTGTTGACAGACGGGCACAGCATTCCTGGGCCTTGGCCTTGCCAGCGCACTGCCAGGAGCTGGACTGAAGGAGCCATGGAGAGGCTGACTGGCATTTCTTAACACCTACGTGGCAACGCCGAAGCACGTACAGCATTATTTACATTCCCTGAATGCTGCTCTTTCAATCTGAAACGTACAGCCAGTGATGAATGATTCTGGCAAAACGAATGGGAAGTAAAAGGTGCAGATTTAGGCATGTGTCTTCTATTTCTTATTAAAGGGTTACTAAAAGACTCATATTTCTCAGGTCACTTCTCCCTGTTGATACATTATGTCATAAAAAATCAGTTAAGTCTGACCTGCTGAGATTTAGAGATGTTTTTTTTTTTTCTAGAGGGTCACTTTCATCAGCTGAGGCAGGCTTAGACCCAGGCTGGCCCAGTTATGGGATCTGTGTCATGCCAAGTCTGACCTCTTCCCCCATGCTGCCTGCTACTTCCACGGAGATAGTGTTTTACATGCTCAAGGTGAGTGAAATACCACCGCAGTCCGCTTGCCCAGTGCTCAACCTCCCCAAGGTTTTTGCCTCTCTGCTGTTTGAACCATCTGCCACCTGCTTTGACATCCTTCTAAAACCAGGTCACATGTATAAAACCAGAATGTAGCTGCCCATCAGTCACCTGACTGAGCATAAGAAACAGTATTCCTGAGATGCTTTTGCTCCACTTATATATTTCTTTGCAATGCCAGGCTACTTGTGTGTTGCACCTTATACTAAACACTCCTTTAACATTTAGAAGTGTATTGACATTTTCCAATATCCTCTCATATGATCACTTTTAAACCTTTCTGGAAACGGACTCATGTATATTCTGGGGCTCAGGGAGTGAGTTTGGGTGATGTGGTTTGGGGATGGAGGGATTGGGCATTGTGCAGAGAACAAAAAAGACCAGGAAACGTGAGCGAGCCGCTGACCGCGAAATCAACGTTAAAACACAATGTACCCATTTCATAATTGTCGTCCTCCAGAGATGAGGTCAGGCTGAAAATGAGCTAAAAACAAAGTGGCAATAATGACAGTGGTGTATGATGGAAGCCAGAATGAAAAGGAGATGGGAAGAGGACATGGCAGGAAGAAAAAGAGAGAGAGAATGAAAGGGAGAGGGGTGAGACAGTGAGGTGGAACTCGCTGCTTGGTGTGAGTGAGCATGGGAAATGCGTGGGACTTATGGCCCATCACCAATCTACTGGCTTTACTATCTACATTAATAGGAATTTATCTGGCATACAGCCAATGATTAACTAAAGTACAACACATTTCTCAAGTCCCCTGTCAGAATTTTTAAACACCTACCTTCTTATTCTTTTGTCTTCTGCCTCTCAATGTTTCTTGTATGCACGCTCAAAACACAATTCCACTCAAATAACACAATTCCAAGACATGGCAAACTTTTGACTTGATAACTTTTTGAAAATCACTTTTTAGATTCAGAAATTGTAGTTTATGTCTGTCATACAAGTTGGCTTTAACAAGTCTGGCTGATAATAACAAATTATCTAAAGATCTACAATAGTTTGGTTCTTTGGTGAAGTCCATCCATCCATTGGGTTATACCTATTCAACACTGGGCAGCAGGGGAACCAGGTCCAGGAAGGAAACCCAAACCCCTCTCTAACTGTGACAGTTCCTGCCCAGAAGAGACATAAAGTCCCTCCACTGTGTTCTGAATCTGTCCTGGGGACTCCTTACAGTGGGTTGTATCCAGAAATGGAGACGTCTAGGAAGTATCCTAGCAAGCACTGGCTTCTATCTGGGATGTTGTTTTTTGGGTCATGATCCATATCTCATGCTATATGCAAGGGATGAACACCCAGAGCAACATTTTATGGCAGACAAGGACCCTGTTTACCTATTCAATGTGCCTATCCGTCTGTATGATTTAACTTGTGAAAAGGAAACCAAGAGACAGTACTTGAACTCCTTTGCTTGAGGCAGAGACTCACCCTTGACCAGGAGGGAGCAATCCACCTTTGAGAACCACCTTCGGTGAACTACAGCCTTAGAGTTTGAGTAGCCAATTTAATCCACTGTTCCACGATCACTACGAAAACCATACTGCTCCTCCTCAATCTGAGATTGACAACTGGTTAGACACTTCTTGTCCATCAACCACAATGGCTTTACAGTGTTCAGAGCCATCAGGATTTTGGCGCATATCTTGTCCACTCCTGGCAACCTGCATCTGTAGACCTCTTTAGCTACCTAAACGACTTCTGCCATTGTAACAGACTCGCCTTTTTCCTGGCATGCTCCTGCCATGGCCCCACAAACCAAAAGTAGCATGGTCCTTGAGTTCCATTTATGACTCATTGAATGGTTTTCTAGAAATTCCTTGAAGTGAACTGAAAGTGCTTCTCTGTAACCTCTCCATATTTTTCTCATGCCCAAGATTTTGCTCTTGCAACAAAATAAGAAGCAATCCTTCTGGCCACCCAATACTTTCCAAGCTGTTCCAGGGGCCCCAGAGCCGATAAAGCCCTAAAGGGGTTTCCTCATTAGCTTGACAGCTTCCATCACCACTGGTGTCCACAAATGGGGCCTGTAATTGCTGAAGCAACAGGCACCAATGCCCTACAGGACACGGCTACCGGAGAATACATTTGCAAGGGAAACCATCAGTATGACCTATTCGTATTCCATCTCACCTCCGAAGAGGTGTGAGATTTTTCATACCGGGTCCTTGGACAGACATTTTAAGTTTCTCACCACTTGGGTTTCCCAGGTCTGTCTGAAAGCTTCCCTTGCCAGCTGATCAACTCACTACCAGGTGGTGACCAGTCAACTCTTTCTTCATTTGATTAGACATAACACTGCATGTCTGGTGATATAATAATAAAAAAAAATTCAGTCATTGACCTTTGTCGCACAGAGCTTCGTGCCATGTACACCTTTGGACCATATTGTGCTTGAACATGGTATTTGTTTTGGACATTGTAAGCCTACCAACGAAATCCAATTACAAAACATCTTTTGACCTTAGGTCGGGAAGGCCTTTCCTCTCAATCACACCCCTCTAGCGGATTCCATCATTGCCTACATGTGTGTTGAATCCCCCATGATCACAACAAAGCAACAGATTGCACATCTCCCAGAACACCATCCAGAGGTTCAAACAAGTTCTGTCATGTTTGTTTACTCTGACTCTGGTGGAAGCAACAAGTATGGACTCGATGGATTGAGGAGCAAGATTTATTAAACAGGTAAAACAAGCGGAGTTTCAATGCAGGTCCCACACAGGCCTCCAGGGGGAGCACTGGGAAGGAGAGAATGAAGTTAAAAACAGGCAGCCAGAGGATATTACTGTATGATGAAAATTGAGTGTAGTTGAGGGTCTTACATTTAATGAGTAGAAACGAGTGTGAGGTGGTGATGTTATCATCTGAGACAGAGTGTGCTGCTGTTGGAGGATGGACGCTAGGTAGTTTGGTTCTTGCTGGTGTCCTTTGTTAGATGTAGAGCATGGGACGGCCTGGGTGGACAGGCAGGTGAGCGAGAGATACCTGAAGGAGATCCAGCAGTGAATGACAGGAGAAGAACCAGAGAAGCAGCAAGCCGATTCACTTAGGCACATCCCAGGTGATTACTTCTGGAGTACTTAGGCAGGAGTGCGAGGAGATCGGAGAAGGCAACTGGAACCGGAATGAGAGGCGATGTCCTTGGAGAAGGTTAAGATTAGAAAGTAGTCTTGAGACAGTATTAGCAAAGGTTGATTGGATAACCAAGCTTGGTGAGCAAAAACAATCTGATATCAGCCTCAAGGATGCTGCTTCTCTTAATGCTCCTTCTGATTAGTGCTGATTATCCGCAGCTGTGGAACAGCGCCTGCCAGTCACCTCCTGCAGGAGAGAGGAGAGAGAGACACCAGCAACTCACAGCTCAGAGGATATGAGAAGTTCAGGTAATGTGACCCGCTGTTTGGCACATAAGCACAAACAGTCAGAACCGTCCCTCCATACCGCAAAAAGGAAACCCTCTAAATCACCGTGGGAAACTCCCACACCTAAGCAGGAGCAGGAGAGAGTGTAGCCCTTCTCCAGTAGTTGGATTCCAGAGTCCAACTATATCAAACTAGTAATGCTCAACCTCACACACTAACTCTGGCTTCTTTCCTGCAAATCAGCACACCAAGGCCACCCACTATAGCCTGCTTGCTGGTCTGCTGTAGATGTAGTTGAGTAGGCTGTAGCAGCCAACCTCCACTTCTCTCGCTACAGGCCCACAAGGAGGGGGCCTCCTGCCGCCTTTTCAGGCTCTGCCTGGCCGGGCCACAGGAGCCAAGACTTGACCACCAGAAACTTGCCAGACTGAAATTTTGGCCTATCCTTCATTGCTTAGTAGCTCAAGGTCAGCCAGAATGGACAAGAAAGCTTTCAAAAAACATTCAAATCTTGCCACAGATTTTCAGTTAAATTTAGGTTTAGGCTTTAACTGGGACATTTCAACACATAAATTGACTGTATTTTGATCTAACCCATTCCATGGTAGCTTTGGCTGTATGTTTAGGATCATTTTTCCTGCTACATGGTGAACCTCTGCCATAGTTTTAGGACTTTAGTAACCTCTGACAGTTTTCTGAAAAACATCACCAAAGCATGCAGTGTCCTCCACCGTGTTTCACTGTAGGGGTGATGTGCTCCAGGTGATGTGCAATGTTTGTTTTTGCATTTGGACCAAAATGTTACATTTTTGCCTCCTCTAACTACAGAATCTTCTTCCTCATGTTTGCTGTGTCCCTTGCATGGCTTGTGACAAACAGCAAACAAGACTTCTTATGGGTTTATTTTAACAACAGTTTTGTTCTTGCCACTCTTTCACAAATGCCAGGCCTGTGGTGTACCTGACTAATAATTGTCCTATCAGCAGATTCTCCCACCTGAACTGTGTATCTCTGTAGCTCCTCGTAATGTCATACTTTCGTTTCTAAAAATCAAAACCAATTAATCCTTTTCTTTCCACTTCACAATCATGTGCCGCTTTGTGTTGGTCTGTCTGGTTGTAACATGCCTAAGAGGAAACTTCAGGAACCTTTTTATGTGTGGTTGATTTATGATTGTGAGTTAATTTGCAGACCAAAAAAGTAAAGGACTGAATTCAAATATATGCTTTTAAACTAGGTCGAGAGGCTGACAAATACAGTGCTGCTTAAACTGCACCAGCAGAGGGCAAAAGCTGGTTAAAAACCATTGTGGATAGCACATTGAGTCTGTGGAGCTCACCTGCATTTGCACTTAGAAACACACACAACTAAAGGCGATAATGTTCATCAAGCGCAGATCCACACCCCCTACTCTCCCACTCAAATAACACCCATATTATGCTAGCATTTCATTCAGCCAGTTGTGATTATATAAAACATATCAGTCCAGAGCATCAACCTTGCACACTCTGTTGAGTTATGGAGCAAGCTTAAACCTACCATACCACTAAATAGCCTTGGGACAGTAATAATGATATCTCAGTTGGGATCAATAGGACTGAATAAATAAATTACTGAAACCTCCCCATAGGTAGCAGAAGTCTTTAATTTATAATGTCTTGATATTGACCTCTTTATTCTGGGCCGTACTGTATTTTTTTGTAGCCAAACTTCTTCTCATTGGCTTTGACCTGATGTGGTTTTATGTCTGATATGTGTAGATTAATCTCATTTATGACGTGATTGTTTGAAAAAAGCCAGTCCAGTCAACATACTCTGCAGTAGCGGATGATACACAGCGCTGCATTGTGAGGACAGCTTTACTGAAGCAGGACGGTGAAGGGCGGCTGTTAGACGCAGCAGCATGTTATTACGCTGTATTTATCATATGCGGTTTCATCGAGGTAAGCCCTGCTGCTCTGTGCCTGTGCAGCTACGCTCGTGCCAAGTTTTTATGCCTTACTATATATCTGCACAGAGATGCAAGCCATAGATGGTTTAGGTCAGCTGTTGTCAAACCCATGCTGAGAGACACTGACGTGTGCTGTTATTGCATGCGTGTGTACTTTTATGCGGCTTTAATTACAGTCTGTGAACACAGACAGGCTTGTTTATTCTGCTGCACAGTATGCACTGAGGCCTGGTTGGCACCACAAGCACACGTGCCCCACACACCCGCTCAGTCATACACGGATTAATGATAGTAAAAGTATCTCTCCTGGATGGCACAGGTTGTACCCCCCAGTAAAGTATGTCTCATCTACAGACCCTTGCAGAAGCCTTCGTATTCCTGCAACTCTTCAGTTTTGTCACACTGCAACCAAAAACATTTATGTCTTTTATTGGGATTTTGTGTGATAGACCAGCAAAAAGTAGTGCATAATTGTAAAGTGGAAGAAAATGCATACAATGTCAAAGTTTTTATAAACTGTCGTCAAAGTAAAAGAGTATGGTGTGCATTTGTATTCAGGCCACCTGAGGCAATACTTTGTCGATCCACCTTTCGCTCCAATTACATCATCACATATTCTATTGGAATAAACGTACCTATACCAGCTTTGCACATTTTTGCAAAATATTTCTTTTGTTATAATTGATCGCCCCCAGTCAGGTTGGTTGGATAATGTCTGTGAATGTTTTTTGGTCCTTGCCATGGTTTCACAACTATATTTAGGTCTGGACATTGACTGGAAAATTCTAACATGTTCAAGCTTTAATCTCAACTACTCAGTTGTAGCTCCAGCTGTATAATTAGTGTTGTTGACCTGTCAGGAGGTGAAACTCTGCCACAGTCTCAAGTGTTTTGCAACCTCTTTCAGGTTTTCTTCCAGGAGCACCCTGTATCTACTGTAGCTCCATCCATCTCCGCCACCATGTTTCCAGTGGGGAATATGTTTTCCAGGTGACGTGTTTCTTTTCCGCCACATATATAATTTTTTTCATGTAGGCCAAACAGTTCAGTTTTTTGTCTTATCAGTGCCGAGCACCTTCTTCCACATGTTTGCTGCATCCGCTACATGGCTTATGAGCAATGACAAATCTTCTTATGAATTATTTCAATAATGACTTTCTCATTGTCGTTTTTCATAAAATCATGGTTTGTGGCATAAACAACTACATGTTCCCCTGTCAACATACTCTCTCACCTAAACTATGAATCTCTGCAACTCATCCAGAGTAAGCAAGGGTTTGTTGGCTGTTGCTCTTATTAATGGTCTCCTTGCCCAGCCTAGCAGTCTGGTGTTGGTGAGTTTGCAGCTGTGCCATACCTTTACCATTTTTGGAAAATGAAGGGAACAGTGCTCCATGACATGTTTAAAACTCTGTTTTTTGTTTTGCAAGTCGACCCTGCCTTAAACAACAACAGATCCCCTGGTCATTGGTGCCTTCCTTGGTCTTCATTATGCTGTTTGTTCCCTAATGTTCTCTAACAAACCTCTCAGGCCTGCACAGAACAGATGTTATTATATACAGGTGAGCACAACTTACCAATGAGGTGGCTACTGAAGCCTGCTACTTGCAGTGGACTTTATTCGGTAGTATCAAAGAGAAAGAGGCTAAATAAAAATGGTCGTAACGCTTAGTTCTGAGAAAATTTTTTTTTAGAACATTGTGTACCATTTTCCTTCCACTTCACAATTATCCACTACTTTGTCTGGGTTCACCACATAAAAACTTAATAAAATACTTTCAAGTTTGTATTGGTAATGAATACTTTTGCAAAACACTGTGTAACATGTCTTATAACACAGCTTCTTTATGTTTATCCGAGTGAAAAGTATTGTGACAAACAAGCATTAAATCTCCTTCTCTCATCATTTCATGAAATAAATAATATCTTGTTCTACTCTGCAGGCTTTAGGGACATTAAACATTTTTCAAAATTGCTTTGGGCAAGTTGTATTCTAATTTGTCCAGCTTAAACAAACAGGCTATTTAAAGGACATCAGCCTAACATAAGCTGCTTTATTTTGAGTGGACGAAAAAGGTATAAATAGACTCTGAATAGTGCAACAAGTAAATGCTTCATGTGAAATGGCTGGCGTTACATCATTGCCTGTGAGAGTGAAGTTCTGGAGAGGCACTGGGCTCTTTGGGCCAGCCATTATGGTTTGTACTAATGTTCTGGTTTCACAATCCAAACATTCTCAGAGCTGTTATTTGGTCTCTTTTTTTCCTCTCGCTCAGTAATTCAACTTGTTTTTTTTCAGCTGAGAAAAGCTGACAACATGAAGGAGAAGCCACTTGAAGATGGAGACATAAAAGGGATAGGAGGAGGAAACAAGCTATAGAAGACAAAAGTCTCCATGTAGGTTGACATTTCAACTATTAAAATGTATATATAGACACTTTTTTTCCTGTGAATGCATAGTATTCACATCACTGCTACACAGCAACTGTCTTCTGGTGCCTGGAAAGAAAAAGATGTTTGATTCAACCATGAAATCAGCGTAATAGTAAGGTGTTTCTCCATAAAGACAGCCAGAGGTCTGTGGAGGCCGCTGTAATGTAGCATCCACCATGTGGTTTGCACTGCAACTCATCATTAGTGTTGGCTTGAGTTGGTGCTGCTGAAATGACTTGTATAAAATATCTGTGCTGCCGTAAGTGGTTCCAACTGGTAGCTTAATCACAGGACAAACCATCATGCGTCTCCTGCATTTATCTTCTGTCAGGAAGAGCTCCTGCTCTTTTTCAGATGCTGACCAGTATGAACAGCATCAGCATCTTTCTGAGGCCAGGCGTTCCATGGCTGGGACATTGCTGCCTTTTTGTACCAGTTAGCCTGCAACACAGAACGATGAGCTGTTATTCCACCTATAACAGATAGCAGTCAGAGAAATTAAAGTTTTCTGAAATTAAAGTTTTCTAACGTAAGCAGGAGGCCCGATGGTACTGCTATTAAAACACTGGCCAGGATGTAATACCAACACACATTAAATTCATGTCTAAAATAAAGTTTATTGTCATTTTAGCGTTATTTGCAGCTTACCACTTTGCTGTGTCTGTTGTTTCCATAGACAGAAGGAACTGAGCCCTTAATCAGATGAAGTCTTTCTTTAAATCCCTCTTGACACTGGCGAAGGTTGCTGAAGGCCCTCGTCCTTGAAATTCTTTGTGCAGACAAAGAGGAATTTCCTCACTGATATGTCAACATTTCCATGAAATATAAAATTTAACCAGGCACTTTGAAAAGGTTCTGATGATGGGAGACAGTGTAATGAATTGTGGGGGTTAATACACCCAACAACCAAACATTTAGATTTATCTGCTTGCAGCTCTGGCATACTTAAGCTTGGACTACAAAATTGCAGCGAGAAATAAAAATGGCGGATAGGCAGAATTGGTAGCCGGAAGTCGATGACCTTGTTTAGCTGTTTCGCAGCAAATCCTGTGATGCAATAGTTAAAAAAACATAATAGAGAATGGAGAATACCAAACGGCTTGAAAAATATGACCCAAACAGAATATAAAGATATCTACACAGCACCTGGACAGACTAAATTCTACTTTTCTGCATTCCTACAGACTCCACGTACACAGGATTTTGCATAATACGTCCCCTCTAAGTTGACCTGTGACATTAGCCTTTTGATGTAAAACCCAAGCAGCAAAACAGAAGCTGTTGACTGTATTTGTCCACATTGGCAATCTATATATAATATAGAATATAGAAAATTACACTTTAAGCATTGTATCAGTTCTTTAAATGCATTGTAAGTGGTGGGATACAGCAACGTTTGCTTTTTCACATGGAAATGTGATAGTGGAATATGGATTATATATAATATGTTGTAGGTTTTGAACCAGTATCTTTTACCTTGCCTTGTAGGACTTTTTAAAGCCAAGTTCAAAGTTCTAAAGGAAAGGTCTTGGCTTTAAAACTGTGGTGTGTAAAATGTAACTATGCAGGCCATTTTTGGTGCGGATATAAAGATAGTCTTTTAGTGCATGAAGTGATAGTCTCCATCCATATAACTCAAAAACAGTACCTGTAAGGCTGCATAAGAAGTCTGTTGACACTGTGATGATATATTTTTGTTTTGTTAATCTGAAATTAAAAATCTGACTGACACTGTGCTTTGCTGTGTGCGATTGCACCCTACATAGGTGCTACAACACGCAAGTGCCAGCGTCAATATTTTGATCTATATGTTATCGTGAGTCCCCCGTCAGTCATGTTAACAATTTAACTGGATGTTCAGCTGTTATAAAAATGAAATAGAAATATAATATTCTGACTCACCATGATCCCGTTAAGGGAGAGTTATTCCACCTTCTGGATCAATGAAGGGGTTGTTGGAGTATCATTTGTGTAAGCGACTGGCAGTCTCCAAAGAAAAATGCTGGAAAAGCAAAAGTGGGAAAAACAATCAGTTCAGCTGTGTTTGTTTATTGTTGGCAAGCGTTCACACCTAAATCTTACCCTTTCATCAGGTGTTGGACCGTTCTATGCTGTATTTCATTAGATTGAGTTCAGTTTTTAGTCAACAGTAAAACAGTCAACAGTGTGTTGACTGTTTTACATTCTGGATAGTGTTCAGAATAAAGAGCGACATGTGGCATTTTTGTCATTAAAAAAATAATAGCTAGATATAGCACTGAATGTGTTATCTCAATAATAAAGATTTGGCTCTCAGTCTGATTACAGAGCTGTTCCAGTTCATGATCTGCATTCCAGCAAAAACAGCTTATTAATAACCGTCCTGCAACGCCTGCCTTTTTATACTTTCCTGAAGCTCTGTTTTCCAACAAGATACAGTAGGACCAGACCACCCCAGAAAAATAATTATCAAATGAAAAAAATATGAATAAGTAATGACAGGAAGAGAGAGAGATACAGATAAACAGTGCTTACAGTTTAGCAAACAAGGCACGAAAGTGTAGCAAATCTGGAATGCTGTACGAAGCTTCAGGCGAGTGCCTGGCATGGTTGGCATGGGGCCGTGGGCTGTGCAGTCTGATGCATGCCACACATTTCTGTGTGTAGCTGATTGCTGTCGCCACATAGGCAGCTGGTTGTGACCTGCACAATGCAAACTGCCAAATCCCTTTCCACGGCTAATAAGTTATAAATGCTTAAAGTCCACAGATCTGCATCAATTTATCCCTTTTAAATTAAGACCAAAGAAAGTTTGTGTGAATACCAAGAGGCTGACCTTAGAACTAGTGAGTGGAAAAAAATCCCACCCTCCAGCGCTCGACAGCAGTGCAACAGGACTCTGTCCTGAGTTAAGATGAGCCTGCTTTTAATCACCGCGCATCAGGCTTTGTATCAGGTCTAATTAGTGCATGTGGGTCTGCAGCACAGAGCTTGGTTTCAGACATGAGCTTTTCGTGCGCTGCAAACGTTCTCCCACACGGCACCACCAGACCTCATGCTTATATGGCATGCATTGCGTGGGATGTGACGCACAACTTTTATGGATTCTCTATTTCTCATCTTAAAAGCACATGTGTCACACTGTGTATAAAATTCCACAAGATCAAAAGGCACAACAACACGGAAATACATTTCTGTGTGACCCTTGCACAAGCAAAGTGGTGCTTATCATTGCCAAAAGCCCTCTGACTTTTATCTTAGTCTCAGATGGACTGAAATTTACATGACAGGAATTAAGGTAATTGAAGGGGAAAAAAATAAGGCAAGCCAATTTAAATATGATGCAGAGGAGGAAGATGTATGGAGATAAGATGTCAAAAGAAAAATACCAAATTACAGAAAAAATGGTAAAATAAACTTGAAATTCATTGTTTTCTTCATAGCTTTTAGCAACTAGTTTTCAAAAAGGAAAAGTCATTTTTATGTTCATTGTGTTTTGGAAACCATGGATCTATGTTTTTTTCAGCACCTCAGAGCAGTACCTGGCACCACTCTCACCTCATCATGAAATGCCAGGAGAGTGCAGTGTTTGGAACGCTGTATTTTACACCAAGCAGTGATCCTGCTGTAGCCACAATGAAGTATTTTGGCACCTAAACTTAGTGATACATGGAGCCTAAAAGCAGAACCTACCAAAGGCTTAGTCTTTGCTCAGCCTTTTTTATGAGACTCATTCAAGGAATCATCAAACCTGATTTAAGCCAAGACACCACTTTTGGATGACTGTAACTTAAAGCTCTTTGCTTACCTCATACAAGAACCCATCAAGCAAGCAATAAGTGATGTTGAGAATCTTCACAAAGATGCTGATGTCTGATTTTAAAGTTACTTGGCATTGTGTCAAACATGAGGAAAAAAATACACTGGTCAACACAAGTATTGATCACATTCATTTTTTCTCAGTCCCCACCACGTTTGGGACGTTCATCTTAAGCACACTCGCGTCTTACAGCAGGACAATGATCCACAGCACAACAACAAGTAAAGAATAACTCAAAGAACAATACATTTAAGGTTTTTAGGTAACCTAGAAAGATTAATCTAGATTTAGGAAGCAATTACCTTTTCCTTTAATAAATATAATCTTCTTTGAACTGCATTTTGTATTTCCTCTTGTTATCTTTATCTGTCTTATCTCTAGTGTGACAAAAATACCAAAGAAAAGCAATCAGTAAGGGGGTAGATACTTTTTCAGAGCACTACACAGTCAGAGGTCTAAACAAAAGGACAAAGTTAAAATTAACAGCCAATGCCTGGGTCCCATACTTAACCAGCCTCAGATGAAACATTATTTGTTTTATAAAAACTAAGATAAATTACTAAATAAGCTTTCAAGCATACATTCAAAAAAAAAAGGAGTACACAGGAACTACTAATCAAGCACATTTGAATTAATGATCTTCGGGAGAATGGAAAACCTTGATATAAGCAGACTAGACCTTTTGGTTTGGAGCATTCAGGTGCATTAGCATAATGGAAATAATGCAAACACAACAGCATTCCTTACAGGAGCAGTTGTTGCTATCAAAAATTGCAGTCCTTTACAAATAACAAAGCTCATCACTAATCATTTAACACTGAGAGTAATTATTCACAAATGGACTGCTTTCTGGACAGCTGCAAGTCCTCCAAGGAGTGATCACCACTGCATGTTCACTATGAGGTCAGATTTTGCAGTCCAGTAAAAAAAAAAACTCAAGCTTACTGTTTCAGACTCCTCAGGCCTCATTGAGCATGTCAAATGTTCAATTTCATGGCTGTACATTTGAAAAAATGGAATAAGGATTTCCAGGAGTACAGCTTAGGTCTGCAGAAAGGCATCTAAAAACTCCTTTTGGAAAAACAAACTTTGGACAGACACATTTGGTCATAATGTATTGCACCACATTTAGAAAACAATAACTGTCAAGCACAGAATAAGTGGGCTGATGATTTGGGCTTGTGTGCCTGCTTTCAGAATGTGAACATTTACAGCATAGCAACTGAGATCAGCATGCACTTCTCTCTGTACATCAGTATTCTAGGGCAGTGGTTCTCAACCCTGGTCCTCCAGGTGCATTGCATGGTTTAGATCGGGCTCTGCTCCAACATATCTGATTCTAATGATTGCATTGCCTTGTCAGCATGCAATAAAGTACTGAAAAGGTCTTGTAATGAGCCATTTATTTAAATGAATTGTTTTGCAACAGAGAAACAAATCATCAACAAAACATGCTGGACAGGTAGTCCAAAGGACCAGGGATGAGGACCACTGTTCAAGGGTCATGTGCCAGGGCAGCAGTCCAATACCTAATTGCTGGTGGAAATGTTTCCATTGGGCAAAGCAATGATCCTTAAAACTATTCAACAGAATGCCTGGGAAATCAAGGGATCAGTATGTTTACGTGTCCCACTTAAACTCCAGGCCTGAACCAGATTGAAATTCTGTGGTATTTTAAAAGACCTGTGCATAGAACAAATGCCAGGAGGCCTCAATAAAATGAAGGAATTCTATAAAGAAAAGTAGACCACACAATGATGTGACGGACCAATAAGGTTATAGAGAAGGTAAAGATGTTGCTGCAAACTACTTACTTTTTGTATCTGTAAGTATTTTAAAGATCTGTGAAATCTTGTTTTTTGAGTTACTATGATTTGGACAATAAGCAACAAGAAACATTGTTCTGTAGTCTTATCTGTCATTTATATGTTTTTTTTTTCACTTAAAGTATAACTTTAAGCATTGCAAAAGTATTCATACCACTATTTTTTACAACTTTTTTACATTTCGTCATGTTCCATCCATAAACTTCAGTGTATGTTATTGTGATTTGCAAAGTGGAAGGAAATGTTCACATGGTTTTGAAAACATGTTAGAAATAAAAATCTGAAACGTGTGGTTTTCATTTGTTTTCCCCACCAAGTCAATATTTTGTAGAACCACCTTTTACTACAATTATCGCTACAGATCTGTCAGGGCTAAACTGCTCAAACTTTGTCAGATTGAATGGAAAACACATGCTATCAATCTTCAAGTCTCATCACAGATTCTAAATTGGTCTGGACTTTGACTAGGCTATTCTAAAAGATGAATATGTTTAAACCAAAGCGTTCGATTTTAACTCTGGCTGTAAGGGTCTTTGTCCTGCTGGAAGGTAAACTTCCACCACACGCTATTCTTCCAGTATTTATTTAGCTTCATCCATCTTCCAATTAACTCTAACAAGCTTTTTTGCCCCTGTTAAAAAAGAATCCCCACAGAATGATGCTGCCACCACCATGTTTCAAAATGTGTTTGGCATGTTGAAGGTACTGAACAGTGTAACCTTTCTGCCACAAGGGTTTTTTGATATAGGTCAAAAAGTAAAATTTTAATATAATTCTAATATAGTTGTCATGTTCATACACCTGAACTCTGGATCTCTGCAACTCCTCCAGAGTTACTATGGACCTCCTGGTTGCCTCTTGGATAAATGCCCTCTATGCTTGACCATCAGTTTAGTGAATGGCCATTCCTTGGTACGTTTGCAGTTGAACTATCCTCTTTCCGTTTTTGTATGGTGGATTGAACAGTGGATTGTTTAATAGCCTAAACATGATTTAATCTTCTCCACAACGTTATCATTGACCTATTGTGTGTGTTCCTTGGTCTATGATGCTGTTTGTTCACTTCTGTTTTCCAACAAACATCTGTGACCTTAACAGAACAGCTGGATAAAGGGGGCTGAATACAAATGCATGCCGCACTATTTTTTACTTATCTTTGTAAAGAAAATGAAAATCATGCATCATTTTCCTTCATAATCCCAATTAAATGCTTTAAAGTCTGTGGTTGCAATGTGACAAATGTGGAAAGTTCAAATGGTATAATTACTTTTGCAAGGCACTGTAAATAAGACGGGCTTTTCAGGAATATTTTATATGATGGCAGACCAACCGCATGGTGCATACAAGTGAGAGCGCATTACAATGGAAATGTTTCTGACGGTCTGCTCTTTGAACCACACCGCATACCATCATATTGTCTATAAAACCTTTTTTGAGTAGATGCTGGCTGGAGTGCGGAAACTGGCTGAACTGTGTGACTTTATTGGGAAAGTTAGAGTAAGTGGTGTGGTGTAGAGCATGTGTTACTGACAGCGGAATTTATTTACTAGCCTTGGGGAGATGTTCCTCAGTTACGTTGTGGCTGTTGAAAAGCTAATCCTCGTAGTAAATCATGACATTATGCATTCGAGCAGCTAAAATTATCCTCTGAAGGTCGGACACTAATTGTCGCTGGGGTTTGGCTGAATGCTGACAAAAGTCTTAGCAATCCACAGGCAGACAAACATCCAGATAAACATAGTTCCATTACTCTTACCACTTTACACAGCTCCTTGACAATGTCCAAACGTTGCAATTTCAATTTGCATGCCCTAAATCAATACACAAATGCAGGTATTTTAGGTAGGTCAAGATTGTTTTATTATTTTTAACACAGTAATTGCAGGGCAAATGATCTTAATTGTAACCCCAGCCTCTGAAATAAACAAGCCTAAAAAAACGAAAGTTGTGATTATGGTTTTCTTTGGGCCTGATGTGGGATTTGTGAAGCCGCTGCCAGCTGCCATTTCATGTCACTGTTTTAAGCTCCTGCCCAATATAGACACACTGAATCACTCATCAGAACACATGCCTTAATGGAGGATAGTTCTGTGCAGCTCAGGAGAGATGCTCAATCCATCTACCCCCATCACTCCTCCCCCTGTGGAATGTTCCCTATGCTGCGCGAGCCACAATTTCCCAAAGTACGGTGATGAATAGTGGAAAAACTGGCTTTGACAAATTATATTTATCAGTGCTTCTTTTTTCCCCCCACAAAACAGTTAAATCATAGCAAACCAGAAGACATGCATAAATGCCATTATAAAACATGAAGTGTTTTAGTGCTTTGGTTGGTTCATGCTCAGTAGAAAGCAAAGCCAGTGGTCTCAAATCTGCTTTTCCTGATAGGAATCTTAAATGCCTTGAGGTCCTTTAAAGTGTTTACATTTCTTGAAAAATTAGACCTAATTAGATTATATGAGCATTAAAATAGTGCAAGTGGACATTGAGTATGTTTGTGGACAGGACTGAAGTCCCATGCCAGTGTTTTAATGCCTTCAACATTAAGATTCTAATCTGTCAGTCAAGTCAAGATTATGTTTGATGCATTGTAAAGAAAAAGTGTAAGTTACAACTCTCTAATTGGAGGAATGCAGTTGCTTGAGCCAGTAGCTCCTGAACCCATTTAATGCATGGCAAGGCTGAGGGGGAATTTAGGCTTTGGAAGCAAAATACACAATATGCGTCACTAAATAAGCAGCAAAAACATATGCAGCTGGAAGTCTTTTGGTGTATACTTTCCTGGCTTTACACATTTACATTTCGTACTTACATTTTTGCTCATTCTTTTTTTTTTTAAATGCTCAAACTCTGTCAGATTGGAGGCAATTTGAATATGCATAAACCATTTTACTGTAGCTCTGATGGTCTGTTTAGAGATGTCGTCCTGCTGGAAGGTGAACTTATACCTGAGTTTGAGATCATTTGCATACTCAAGCAGGTTTTCTGGACTTTCCTGTGGTTAGCTTTGTTTTCTCACTAACCCTGAACCCTGAAATCCTCACAGCATGATGCTGAAACCACTGTCTTTCACTATAGGAATGTTATGTTCAGGCTTGTGCACAGTTAGGTTTTCTACACATATTAGGGTTTGCTATGAGGACAACAAATACAATTTAGACCTCATCTAACCTTAGTACCTTCGTCCACTTGTTTGCTCAGTCCTCTGTATGGCTTGTGGCAGACTGCAAATGGGACTTCATGTGGCTTTCTATTAACAATGGCTTTCCTCTCGCAATTATTCCATAAATAATGTGTTGAATGCACAGCTAGTTGTTGCTCTATGAACAGAATCTCCCACCTGGACTGTGGATCTCTGGAAGTCTTACAAACCTGCCATGGGCCTCTTGGCTGCTTCTCTCATTAATGCTGTTTTACCTGGACTGAACTATTGGGGGAAATGGCAGTGCCTTGGTTTGCAGCTAGACCATACCCTTTCCCTTCACAAAGTTATCACTGAATGGTACTCTGTGAGAGATTAAAGAATATTGTTTCATAACTAAACTGTTTTTAAAACTGCTCCACAACTTTCTCCTTGACCTGTCTGGTGTGTTTCTTAGTCTTCATGATGTTGTTTGTTCCCTAATGTTCTCTAACAAACCTTTTAGTAGTATTATTATGAGTAGTGGCTTAGTTCATTGAATTTTCTGTTGTGGTTCTGTGTCAGTCTTCATGGTCTAGATCCTCAACTATATCTGATCAGCATAAATTTGAATATCAAGTACAAGCTGCCTGTGGCTATTTACTTCCAGCTTTTTGTATGAATCAGGAAACAAAGATCAGGGAGGACAGAATAAACTGACGATGGGACGCTCACCTCTGACTAAACCAGAATTTTACTTGGTCAAACTTTCTGCACGTTGAATCTAGAGTTGTCAAGACTACAGTCTTAATTTTGAAAGTGACAACAGATCCTGGAAACATTTTTGGTCGGGCATGTTTGTATGATGCAGGGTGCCCACAGTGACTGATTTCCTTGTTTCTGTTAAAACTAAATCAAGTGGGTTGTGAATAGAGATAGTGGCTAGAAGACTGTCAGTGGGATTTTCCAGAAAACCACTTCTCCTGTAGAGTGCTGAGTGAGCCAGAATACTACATTTGTTAAATTTCAGGGTTTGTTTTTAAATCTGCAGTGAATCTGTAGTAAACATTGCCACACTGGTGATGGAGTTACTCACAAAAAAAATAAATAAATAAATAAACTTCAAGAAAACAGAAAGATATACTGCCAAAAGAAGGTGAATTTTGATATGCTGGATTTCATGTTTGCTAGAGCCTCTAAAGCACATGATAAGTAAAGAACAAACCACTGCTAAACATGCCTATATAACTAACCCATTATGACCTGGACAGCATCAATGTGTTTCTTTACATTCGGCTCTCTTTTATGCCTGTAGGAAATTTATGGCCATTATTATTATTAGGTTGTGAAGAAGGTTTCACATTTAAAGCTCACCATATTATACTGAATTTGACATCTGAACCTGTTTGGATGTGTTAGGTTCATTTATTCTTTCAGTGTAATAGTCTATTTTCACTGAGCATCAATGAGTGGAGCCAAATTATCACTTCACAAGCTGCTACAATTTTCTTAGATCTAATTAAATTTCTGTAAAATAATTTATCTTTTAAACACACTAGATGGAATGTAAAATACCTGACCTGACAGCTTATAGTTGCACACAATGTAAAGCAACAGACTGGCATGTTTAATCTCATATCCTTTCATTAGCCTTGTCAGGACGTCTGCTATCAAAATGAATATGTCAAAACATGCCGAAGTTGATAAAATGCTATGCCAAAAAAAGGGGAAACCTTGGAAAACCAGTACTGGTTTTCTCAAAATAACAACTGCACCGCATTGAATACCAATAGTGAAATTGTAAAATCATCAGATTTGTGTGTCAATCAAACCAAAAATGTGTCACAAAGTTTTTATTACCACCTTAATTTTTCACAGTAGTCTAGTAGCTGTCAGAGTGGAGTTTGAAAGAAGAAGAAAGCTAACCAATTTTAAATGCCCAAAATAAAGTTAATTTTTCATTATCTCATGCAAAAGAAAATTGGTGCAGTCACACCATTGAAGGACAAAACGAAGCAGAGCATGACTGGTTATTGTACAGAGTCTGTGATCCAGGTAAATGTTGATTCCTCTTGTGAAACTACACCCAAAATATTATTTCTCCTAAACGAAAACCCTAATTGTTTAATCCTACAGAAGCCTTTTACAGACCACATATTAACTAATGCTAACACAAGAAGGCAAGCAATTATAAGCACACAGTAACCTCAACAGGCGTAAATCAAAGCCAACTGTACTTTTGCTCAAACTTCCAATTGTGTGCTATTATTGCATTCGAGGCTAACTAGAGTATTTGAACTTTGGTGAACTATTTAACAGTTGTAGAAACAACTTTAGCAACAACCAAAAGTAGTCGTGTTATGTATGGCTTTATTAGTGCCTCACATCGTTTTGGAGGAACTGCGGTTAATTTTTCTTTCAACATTGCCTAAGTTTAATGAGCCCGACAGGCATTTGATTATGTTCTGCTCCCTTGAGGTCCCACCACAGCATTTTAATCAGGTTGAGGTCTAGACTTCACCTGGACAATTTCAACAACCTGTTTCTTTTTTAGCTATGATTTGCTGCTGTGTTTGGGATCGGGACCTCACATGACCTCACATTTGACTCCAGAATACTTTTCATATTGAGTAGTTGATAGTCAGCTCAGGGACTGTAAGATGTTCAGGTAGTCAAAGAGAGGAGAAGTGCTTCACGTAACACCAGAAATGGCTGTGTGTTCAATCGGAAACATTTCTAATGAATTGATTGTTTCTTGCAAAGTTTCAGATTCAGAGTAAAACAATAAAGAGGAGAAAGTTTTTTGACCTCTTTGTGAAGGACCTAAAACTGTACCAAGATACAATTTCAGACTCTTAACATTAAAAAAGCTATAAAAAAACATTTTAATACACCCAACTAACTTTGTAACTTGCATTTCTCTTGCCTTTTTTCTCTGTTGTTTTTCTTTTCTGTTACTCTTCTTTCTGTGCATGAAGAAGTGATTTATTTGTGGGTGTAATGTTTGAACCTTCAACTTTGTTCATTCTGAATGTAGCACAGTGCGCATCGTTCACGCCAAGTTACAAAAAATATGGCACTCTCGCGCCCTATTCGATGCGTGAAGTATAAACCTAGCTTAACTCAAGTCGTCGGCTAGCTGACCTTTTCCTGACCTGTACAAGTGATTATCTTATCTGCAGACTTCATTTTTTGTTGCAGTCTGGCCCTGTCATGTTTTGTGGCTTAGCTAAACAACACAGTGATGAATTTGCACAAGACAGACAAAATAATGGCTACGTAGAAGAACACCAGCAGCTCCTGTGGAAGGTTATACTTCATGAGTTGTAGCAGGAAGTACAGTCCCTGCTGGCCTTCTGCTGAACAGTGTATATGTCTGTTGACCATCTCAGGTCCTGAGAAAGGGTGATTTATAGGAACTGGAAGTGATCCACAGTTGACACAGTTTTATTGAGGATGGTGAGGGGAGGAACTGTGAGGGTTGTTCTCCGGAAGTCCACCGTCATCTCCACAGTCTTGAGGTCTACACCTCCTGTTTATATGCAGACTCATCATTGTCCTGGATCAGACCAATCACAGTGGTGTCATCTCCTAATTTCAGGATTTTTATAGACAGGTATGGTGAGGTGCAGTCACTTGTTCAAAGAGAGAGGAGGAACTGAATGAGGAATGTGGTCAATGACCTGGGCTACTGACCTCATTTAATCTTATAATGGTGTGTTTCTTGGGGACGGGGATGATGGTGGAGGGAACCTCACACAGCTTAATAGACTTGTTAAAGATCTGACTGAAGATGGGAGCCAGTTGGTTTGTGCAAACTGTCAGGTCATAAAAACACAAGGCTGCATTTCATCTACTTCTAGCTTCACATGTGAGGTATGAATAACTAAAAAATTTGAACCTTGTACTATTTTTTAAATTGAAGGTCCCAAAAGAAAGTGACAGGATTTTTGTTTTCAGGGTTCTACCACTAGGTTTTACTTTACAACGCAAATACATAAATTAAACCACAGAAAGCTAGTAAAGTGTTTAAAAGTACATCTATTGTGAAAAAACAAATTTCAGGATCAGTGAACAGTACATCAGAAGCTGCTTCCAAAAACAAAACACTGGTAGGGACTTAATTCCAATCAACATTTTCTTTAGCAGCGTTTCCAATAACTTGAAACAAAAATAAATTAAAAACATCACCTCTGAATGTAAGTTTAACATTTTTTATTTATTTCATTCACTCCTTTAAACAAAGAGTGCATGCAGCATTTTAGCTCTCTAAGGTCATATTGAGACAGGGGGAATGTAATGATTAATGGCTTCATGCATCTGTTCAGGAGACTGCTTTCCATCATTCAGACAGGCCCTTTTTAATTTCATAGCTTTATTAAAACACTTTTATGAGTGGCAGAGATTCAGAAATCAATGCCACAGCCCTAAAATTAGAACAGAGCCTGTCTGGAGTAAATGAAACAGGAGTATAGTTGAAATTCATTCTATATATGTACAAACTACTACTTCTTACCGCCAAAATCATCATCAGCATCAGTGGTCTTGTAGCAGCCTAGTGGATAGAACTGTATAAATTGGTAAAACTAGTTTCAGTAGCACAGATGTGATACCTTTAGCGAGTAGTAAGCGTGTGGAAGCGTCATCACTGTCCTCATACTGAGCAGGGTTTTAAGTCATCTTAATTCGGTGTGAATCATGTGGTGAGTAAACATAGCCTGCACCAGCAAACATAAAACATAAGGGCTCTGAAAACACCTAAAACGCCGAGTTCAGGAACCCCAAGGACAAAACCTGATTTCTGCCAAATGTCTCTATGAGTTAATAAGGAAATGTACCTTGGATTATTGTATGTTGGCTTTGTTTTTCATTTTGTTTTGATAATGGATATCCTTTCATAATAAACAGAAGATAATAGACATCCTTCTAAGGAGTTGTCGCATAGCCATTTTTGCAGTTTGCAGGATTTGCACATGTAGAAACGCTGGTGTAGTTTTGTTTTTCACTGGCTAAACAGAAATGTTTTTGAATCCAGCCGTACAAACTAGCAGCGCTGGCACCTAACTTCCATCTGTGCAGGTCACAAAGCACTGGGTCTGCCGTACAGATTGCGTCTCCATGTCCTCTCTGAGCCAAAACCCGAAACAAGCATGAAATTAGTGGGGTTCAAACATTCAGCAGTACAGTATTGGGTAACTCTGGATGCAGGCTGGTGGAGAGACAGTGTTGACCAAGGTATCACAGATTTCTTAAGCCCCACTGGTACTCATTTGTCAGAAGATGTTATATTGCTTCCCTTCCAAGTGTTTTTTTATTTCCTGAAAT
>JAHHUM010000245.1:0-15275 GCA_036173005.1 Crenichthys baileyi
AACTGGGCTTTTGTTATTCCAAATGGCAGTAATGGTCACACATTATCATGCTACTGCAGAACAGCTTTTTTACATGTGTTTTGCCCCTAATAACATCTAAAATGAGACAAATTATGAATAAAATGAGAATTGAGTAACAATAATCAGGATAATGAAATTTGGTGTACAGTTTTGACTTGTAAGTGCCACCACAAACAGCGTAGAGAACTGAAATGTTGCAATGTTAGTCCGACGAGACTACATGTTCGCTTTGTCATACCTTCTGTATACTTCCCACCATAACTGAGATTTTAAAAGACAGAAATAACTAACATATGACAATGGTTTAAGCTGTCATGTAATTATATGAACAATGTAATGTACCTAAAAACATTTAGGGTGAAACAAACACATGTACAAACTCACTGTTTTTTTAATTTTATGGATGAAGAAACATGAGTGGAGTAGCTGTAGAGCTGCTGTCAACTGCAGGAGTGTGGATTATTTTGGTTCACCAGATGGAGGAGAGGAACCCAAGAGAGGAGACTTAGGCGTCACCTAAAAAAAGCAAACAACCAATAACTAAAATCAATCAATAAAAAAAGAAGCAGATAACATTTACATTCCCAGGGAGCTGGAGCATGTAGAAGGTTTGATGAGCAACATTTAAAGTCATTAAACAGCATGTAAAATATATGCTATTCCTAATATTAATTCTGCGACTTGAAGCCCAAGTGCTACCATTTGTGAATATTTAGATTTAGGTTTTCCTCAACATACAAGGAACAGACCTGCAATGATGAAGCAACTGGACAACATAAATAAATTGACATTCATTTTGCTTATTTTACAGTATCTCTAGTTTGTTTGGTAGCTCAGGACCTAGGTGCCAGGCAGTCACTGTCAAACCATCACAAATTACCAATCCTCTACATCATGTCTGACGGTTGATATTTGATGTTTTTTTGAACTGATAGTTTGCAGATGACACCACTGCTACTGATTTGATCCAGGACAAAAGAGGAGTCTGCATACAGACAGGAATTGGATCAGCAGGTCCACTGGTGCGGTCAGAACCACTTGGAGCTTAACCTGCTCAAGACTGTTGAGATGACAGTGGACTTCCAGCAAATACATCCCCTCACACCCCCTCCCCTCATATTCCCCTACAGCACTGTCTCTGCTGCGGACCACTTACGGTTCCTAGGAACCACCCTTTCTCGGGGGCAAAGATGGTCTTAACACATAGGCACTGTTCAGAAGAAGGCCCAACAGAGATTGTACATCCGCCGGCATGTCTTTTTTTTTTTCCTTTTCTCTATGTATACAGAATTTGGCTGAACATTCACATACATGTAAAATGTATACCTAATGTCTGTACGCTGTCAGAACTTGCTTGTCTGTTCACACAATCTTTGCCAATAAAGCTAATTCTGAGACTGTTTCTGGGTTTTCTTTTTCCCTGAAATAGTGCTTTGAATCTTGATCAGATATCTTTATTTAGGTCATTTATTTCCAAACAACATTTCTGCAGAAGTCTTATGGTTTAGTTAGATGCAACTTTGCAAACACAAAGTTGTGTAAATATGCATTTGCCACCTTACAAATTTCTTCAGTTTTTTTTTTGTCACTCTTAAATGTGACCAAATGCAGTTTTTAAATGATAATTATATCTTTAAAGGAACAAAAGCTATCCAAACCAACCTGACCCTCTATGTACTGACATTTACTATTAGTGTTAAATAATGACAAGGCTGAAGTACATTTTATTATTTTATGTTATTTCGGTTTCCTTTATTTTTGTAATAAATACTAATAACATCGGAAAATAAATATTAATAAATAAAAACATATCGTTACTTATTTGGGCGTTGAATACTACACTGCATTAGATTATCCCCAGAGTAACTGACACTAGTTCAAGAAAATAAAATATCAAATTTAATTAAATCAGCACCAGCATCACCTTTTTATAAATGGTCTTTTCGAGGTGATAATTTTTGCTCATGTTTTGGGTTATCAACTTTTTCCTCTGCAACCACAGGATTTTACCACCAAACATTTTACATTTCACATTAGGGTTCTCTTTAGACCACTGGAAAAAACACTAGTTAGCCACTGTAGTACAGTCATAATCAAACAATTTGAACATGTGTTCCAGTGAGGATTGTTTGTCAGATTAAGAGTATTTTTGAAAATAACCTTTAAGCATTAAGAAAACATATATTTCAAAAAGCCCACATTTCTGTATTAAAAGTTTTGTTTATTGGTCTGATGTAATATTCTAATATTATATTAAATGTTGTGTTTTCATAATTAACAGAAATAAATGCTTGAAAACAGTAGTTTGTGTGCAGTTAATCTATGTAATGTGTTTCACTTAGTGAGCTAACTTACTGAAATAAATGAAGTTTTCAACAATATTCTAATTTATTGAATGGGTCTGTACTTAATGCAGTTTGATGACAGTCTTTTAGCAGCCCAATTCAGTACTCACAGGTGAAGGAGGCTTGGCAAAGTTAAGGTGAGCATACAGAAGTACAGCGATGTCGTTTTGACTGGCCTCCAGGGCGATGGACAGAGCAGTGCTGCCGTCCTGCATGACACAGTAAGGTGACAGCTATTTAGATGGTGGCCAACAGTGGGATTTATAACAGTAGGTGGACTTGAAATGCTTACATTATCAGTGAGTGTTGCATCACACCCTGGGACAGAAAGGAGCTGACGAACAATGTCCACATGGCCATGTTCACAGGCACACATGAGGGCAGTGGAGCCATCATCATCACGGATGTTGACTTGAGCTCCACAGGACAGCAGCGCCCGAACCATGTCCGCTCGTCCATGACTCACTGCGAGCATCAGCGCCGTCTGACCAGCCTACAAGCACACATGCAGACCCGAAGACTGAGACTGTAACACTTCTTCATAAAAAGAAAATATTTCACTCGGATTAGAGTTTTAGGAAGCACAGAGATGCAGTAAAATTTAAGGGACAGCAGGGGGCGCACCTGGCTGGCCTTGGCGTTGACGTCCCCGGTGCGCAGCAGCTGCAGGACAGTCTGGAGGTCGCTGTCAGAGTGAAAGGCGGCCAGAGCTGTCAACATGATGGCTGTGTAGCCGGCCTTGTTCTGCTTGTCAGCATTACACAGGCCTGTCAGGTAAAGAGGGCAATCAGTGTTGCAGGTGATACGGCAGCAGAAGAAGAAAATTATAATAGATTATTTTCTTAATATAAATGTTTCTACTATTATAGTTCTGTTTCTCGGGTTCAAACATTTTTATTTAAAAATGCAAAATTTGTCCAGTCTCCAATTTGCATATTCTTCAGTTAATTTCACCCATTTTAAAATTTTAATGCAAAAATATCCTATGGCATACTTTTTTACACTATGCAAACTTACAGAAAATCAGGAAAGGCACAAGGGAGGAAGAATAAAGGAAATAAATAAGATAGAATGTGAGAAAGGAAGAACACAAAGCAGGGAGGAAGGACACAAGGAAGGAAAGAAGGAGTGAAGGAAGGAAGCTAAAAAAAGAGAGACACAGGGAAGGAAGTACACAGGAAAGGATGGAATGAACAGAAGGAAAGATGGAAGAATATTACATATGATGGAAAGAAAGAAAAAGGAATGAAGAAAAGGAAAGACAAATAGGACAAAAAGTGAGGAAGGAAGGAGACGAAGAAGCACAGACGGAGAGAAGAAGGAAGAAAACAAGGTAGACAGGGGAAAGGGGAAGCACAAGAAATGAAGGACACTAGGAAGGAAGTGCAAAAGGACACAAAGGATAGAGGACACAATAAAAGACAGAAAAATAAGAAATGACACTACAAAGACTTAAAAAATGAGAATGGAGAAAGGATTCAAGAAAGGATAGAATGGGGAAGGAATGAAGGACACAGGAAAGAAAGTGACTAAGGAAGGAAAAGGATAAGGAAGAGCAGAAGGAATAGCACAAGGAAAACAGACAAAAAGGGAGGAGTGGAGGACACAGCTATTAGACAATAATATAGGGAATAAAGCCTGGAAATATTAACATTTGTCCATAGTCTATTTTCTTTTTCGATACTTTTACAGACCTGGAAAATACTTAAAGCAAATTTCAAACTGTTTAATACTTCACTTCCTATTCTACAGAGCTTTTATGCCAATATGAAACAATTGCACCATGATACTTAATGTCTGTGCTTCAGTAAAAAACACAAAAAACCACATTATTTACCCTATTTAACACACTGTGACAAAAAAGGTTGGTGTCTGTGATTACGAAATATCCCAACTCTCACCAGTGTCCAGCAGAAGTTTCACCACAGGGAAGTTGGAGTGAGAGACGGTGTAGTGGAGTGCTGTGTTCCCGTTGCCGTCTGCCATGTTGATCACAAATTCCAGCAGCTGAGGGGAGATGGAGGCGAAGGTATCCACGTAGGCCTTGACAACCGCTATGTTGGCTGCTTTGTGACAGGACACACGCAGCCACTCCTGTAGGACGGTGGTGTAGGCCGTCCTCTGTGATCAGACACAATGAGGATGCTTGAGGCAAATAAACGTTTAACAGACTGCTGGACGAGTACAAAGGCATGACTGTGTCATGAATTCAGAGGCGAAAGCAAAAGGCATTATTGCATTGTTTGAGTTTTTAGCTGTAAAAGATTTAATACAAAATAGATGCTTAGTTGTTGTTTGGTCAAATAGTGCCTTGAAAAATTATTCATACTTAAACCTTTACCATTTTATCACATTACAACCGCAAACTTCAATAAATTATATTGAGAAAAATCCCCCAAAGGCTTCAGCCCCCTTTTCTCTGATACCCCTACAAATAATCAAGTGCAACCAATTGCCATTGTAAGCTGCCTAACTGGTAATCCGGTGTATAATCTCAGTTTAAATCCATCTGAGGTTTGTTTAGAGAACATCAGTGAACAAACAGCACCAGACAGGTCAGGTGGTACAATATGTTAAGAGAACAACTATTAATTATGGTTGACACAAATCTGTCCTTTATGGAAGCATAGCAGGAGGAAAGGCAGTGCTTTACAGAAACTTTTAGAAGTCCCATTTCTAGTTTGCCCCAACGACACAACAAACATGTAAAAAGAAGCAGCTCTGGTCAGATTAGACCAAATTTAAACTTTTTGTGCTTCACATAAAGCTATGTCTGACACGTCGCATCATCCTGAGTACACCATCCTCACATAAACACATGGTGGTGGCAGCATCATGTTTAGGGGATGCTTTACTCAGAATGAAAAACGAAGCCAGTCAAAGATGATGGGAAGATGAATCAAGATAAATACAAGGCAACCCTGCAAAAACCTGTTATAGGCTGCAAAAGACTTAAGACTGGAGTGGAGCTTCACTTTCTACCAGAAGGACCCTAAAAATAACACCATCCAATGTGACAGAACTATTTTACAACAAAGAATAGGCAAAAAATTCAGTGTCTACATGTGCAGGGTGGGCATTGACTCCAAATGACTGGCGCCTGCAATTGCCAAAGGATCGTCTCTAAATACTGACTCAGAGGGGATGAATACAAATACTGGCCAGATAGTTTAGATTTTTATTTGTGTAAAATTTGAAAACTATGCAAGATTTTCCTTTTACTGGACAACAACACTCTACTTTGTGGTTTTCTATCACATTAAAAGCCACACATTAGTGTGTGGTTGTAATTTAACTTATTTTGAGAAAAGCTCAATGGGTATGAATACTTTTGCAAAACACTGTAGAATTAAGATCAAATCTCACAAAGCATGTGATTCTGTTGCTGCAAAAGAGAAAAATTAATTATTTATTTCTAGGATTTCCTAGAAGTAGTTAATGACTGAATAAGTTTGGAGACCTACTGCTGCTTGTTGGCTGAAAGCATTGGGCTCCCTAAGGGTTTTCTGCAGAGTATACAGAGCTGACACCAGGTTTTCACTCAGCTCCAGCCTGCACAAACAGACAAAATGGAACGATCAGTATGAATCCCCACTGGCAGATTGTCATTAAACTGTGTCTACATTTACCTGACTGCTTTAGAATAGTCATGTTTAAGACTCTCAGCTGCTGCTTTGGACTCAGGCTGACAGGAGGTGGTAGATGTCTCTGAATGAGCGGCAACTTCATCAGATTTAGCGACACATGCTGAAGAACACTTAAGGGCGTTTGTTGCAGATTCGGCGTTAGATGTGGAAGTGACCTTCTTAGTGGAGGTGTGCTTATCTGATAACTGGTCCACAGGGGAGACAGAATCCTTGGCTGGAGGAGCTGAGGTGGAATTTGTCGTTGATGTTTCGGAGGCACATTTTGGCTCAACAGAGTCTGTCGCTAGTGACTGAGGAGCTTTTTCTAACAGTTTTGTATCCACAGCTGCAGACTGGCTGGAGCTATGTGGTAGGTGGGTTATAGCTGGTATCTTTATGGCAGTTTGTTGAGGTACACTGGTGCTTTCTTCTTGGGGCTGGGAAGTCTTACTAACAGGTATGTGCTGGTGCTGGTTGGTGGACTCTGGAAGTTTTTCTCTTGCTTCATGATATTCACTGGAGTCACTTCCATCGTCTGAGCTCTCACTGCTGCTATCATCTGAAGACGTGGACTCATAGCTGCAAGAAAATGCACCTTTTATTTCTCTGAAATATTGTAACTCAGTTCATAAAAAATAAGGTTTTGCCTTTGATTTATTTCTTAAAATTGATTTCTTAATTTTGCTGCATCACTTTGGCTCTAATGATCGCAGTGCTCAATGGATAAAAATGGCTCATTGCTGCTTTGCTGTAATAACCACTCACCCTCCATTCACTCCAATGAACTGCAGGTTTTTCTTTGTAGAGGGGGAGCCTGGTTCCCCTTCTGCTTTCCGCTTCATAATTGATCTCAGCGAGGACTGGGGAGAGGAGGCTAAAAGAAAAGACATCATCAACCAAATGTACAGTGACATTGTTTTAGAACAAGTAAGCACAATTAATCAATTCAATCAATTCAATCCACATACCTGCTTTAGAAAAGCCCTCGTGGGACTCTTTGCTTTGCTCCAATCCGATCTGATCGCCAGATGCTACAACGATGGCAGGATTACTGACCGGTACAGAGGTGGACAATCCACTTTTCAAGACGTCACGAACCTGCTTGGAGCTGACTGCAATTGGTAACTCAACGGGAGCTTCTGAGACATGGGAAGAACTTCAATAAGTAAACCCATTCCAAATAAGAAAGAGAAACAGTATAATAAACATATAGTCTGATGCAATCAGTTCTAAAGCACTAGATTTGCTCCTGTAGCATCTGTTTGAGTTTCACTATCCAGGTTTTTTGGAAAATATGCTTACAAGGTTCTGCCCATTCTTGTGTAAATGAATGTTTGGTTAAAGACCAGAAACTCGTAGCTTAATTTAGACCAAAGCAGTTTCAGTGCTTGTTCTTGAGAAAGTTTTTAAATGGTTTTAAAAAAACAACAGCTAAAAAAAGGCCTTAATTTTTTTGGACAGCCACATCATTCAAAACATCTCTCTTGTTTTATCCGCCCTGTGATGTTTTCTATGTACAATCTGCATAAGACTGCAGTGTATGGACTTTGTTACACATATCACAAGGTTTGTCTGGTTACGCCTGTAAACGGGTTACTGATTATCACTCAATTAGGAAACACTGTTTGCGGACATTATTCGCAATGCAAACTAGCATTTCCAACTTCTTAGTAGTATTTATGATCAGCATTCTGGTAATGGAATCGTTTCAAACCATTCTTGAGCAGACTGATAAATGTCAGATGGGAAAATCAAAAGACTCAACATTTATAAACAAAGTCGTAAATTGTGTTTGTATGATAAGTTGAGAAATGATGACTGTAAATGCAGCACTGTGCAACAGATTGAGCACCAGTTACATGAAACTGCAGGAAAATGGAAGACAGTGACATGGTTTATTGACATATGGTTCTGTCTTGAATTAAGCAGACTAAATGCAACTCTAAATTATTTTTAACAAGGTGGTCTCTACACCAGGTGAGAAGGAACTGATGCTAGTAGGTGAGCACTGGCTCTGAAGTAGCACTGGAATTGCTTTGGTGGAAACCCCTCAGTCTTTTGATCTACTTCATCAGCTTAACACAAACCTTCAGTTTGTCCTTTGTGGTGACCCTCTGTAACTCCACCCGATGGTTGAGGTGAGGGAGAGCTGCAGGTCTTTGCTCGGAGCAACGTGCCCACCTCCACCACGGTTGGTTTCTCCAGTGTGTACACCTGGATCCCCACAGTTCTCTGTTCTCTCTGATGAGGCTGCTGTGTGAAGCTGACCATAGTGTGCAGGCTGCTGTCTTGTGGTTCCTGCCACCCCATGCTGGTGGCCATTACTGGATGCTCCGCCTGAGGGTTCTTTTGCAGCTGTGCAGCCTGCAGCTCCTGCAGAGTAATTTTTAGCTTGCCCTCAAGCTGACCAACTTGATCTTTGAGCACCTCTGTCTCAGGGAGAAGCCCCAAATCCTTCTCCTGAACCCAGACCCCCACATCACGACTGCCCCTAGAGCCGTCTGGTCCAACTCCAATGGTGCGCACTTCTCTCTTAGCATCTGGTCGGGCTCCACCCACAATCACTGTGTCCTCGATTTCACAGCCTGAATCCTGCTTAGAGACTTCAGTTGGAGACAATGGCCCTGCTGTCTTGTTGGTGCTTCTAGCTCCCGTGCCCACCTCCTCCTCAGGAATGTCGATGTACAGCTCCCCACGGGGTCGGCCTCGGCTAAAACCCAGCGTGTGTCCAAGAAACTTTTGGCTTTTCAGCTGGACACTGAGTTGCCTTTTCTCCTCCTGCAACACAGAGATTTTAACTTGGAGTACAGGGATTGTCTTCACCTGCTCCTCCAGCTCCTTTATCTTCCGGAGGGCCGCAGCCATCTGCTCTCTGACATGTTGTAAATGCGCAGGGGTCGGAGTCACTGGTGTTGAGAGGCCCGAGCTTATAGGAGTAAAGACCCCACCTCCACCATGTGCCCGGTTGAAGCTGTGCGCACTGCTAAGCGAGGTGTTGGAGCCTGCCACACTGTTGTTCATGCTGCCAAGGTTAGAGAATCTCCTCCCTTCCTTCTCCTCCTCCAGCTTCCTGCGAGCATCTAACAGGGTCTTCTCCACCCGAGCTGTACTAAAACTTGGTCTCTGTGATGTGTGGTAGCCTGGGGCACAGTACGAATAAGAGGAATGCCTGCTCTCCATGCTCGCATTGGAGCACAGAGACTCTGTGGAGGTCCACCAGGAGCCAGCGTAGCCGTAGCCCCGAGGCAGGGAGCCATAGCGCGGCCTGCGCTGTATAGGCACCTTTTTGATAGTGTTTCCCTTTTCTATGTCGTTAACATATTTGAGGAAGTCAAGGTCCAGACGGTAGCCATAGGGGGTCTCCACTGAGTAGGGCGCCTCCTGTTCTTTGGTGTGCAGTGTTGGAGAAACAGGCGAGTTGAGTTTTCCTGTAGAGGAAGGAAATCAATCTTTGTCTAATCTTGGGCTTAGACTTTAAAAAACTAGAATAATCTCTTGAGTCTTGTGTATTAGTGTATGCACTCTGTAAAATCCACCTAATTAGACATCAAAGGGATTGTGGTTAAGTCTCACTTTAAGAAAGAAGAAGGGCCTAAAAGTCGTAAATAACCAAACTACTTTCAAAATTAAAAATTAATTTAGAAAAACAAATATTTAATAAAGTATTTATTGTACCAGCAAATAGCCTACTACAGCATCTAGTTGGTCTTATTCAGACAAATAGGAGCTATCTTTCATCAGCTACTAACACTGAGGGATATATGAGAAGAAAAAACTCACTTTTTGAATAACTCTTTAAAAAATATGATTTTTTACTATATATTCCAAAAGCTCATTTTTACTTTATTCGATTACTTTTTTCTGGATTTTGTAATATAGATTTAGTGTCGTAGCATATGTCTAGTCTTTATTCTTATTATTATCAGTGAAATATAAAAGAAAGTGAACCTGGGAAGCCGGGATCCATGTGCAGCACCTGAGCCATGATGAGCCAGCAGCTGCTTTTCAGTCACACACAAACTCTCACCTGTGAGGAGACAGACAGGTTTCAATTAATAATGAGCTGCCTGAATGTTTCCTGTATTAACAATACAAAAAAGTTTAGGTGAATACTTGAACGATCTGAATACAAGGAGTGAGCGGCTCATACTATAGTTCCTTTTACTACATTGCACGGCTTTCTCAGCCTCTAATTTTACTTGTTCTGTCTCTGAAATACAGCTGATTGTGTATCTGCTTCTGTTCATAGCAGCCTGAGAAGAGTTGCAGGGGGAAAGTTTCCTGGCAGCTGAATCCAGCACAGAGATTTGCCAGTTACAGCCTTATTAGGAATCATCTGCACACACCAACTTTGTCTCTCTCTGTTCCTTCTCACCCCCAATTCCACATCACTTCTTTGTTTCTCTTTCTTAGTATCAGCTGATGATCAGGAGATCTTGGGGGCTGATCATTTCATTTTTTATTTTTGTCCACTGTTCCCTGAATTTACTTGAATCCAGCTGTTATTGCAAAGGCGATTAATTTGATTTCTTAAAAATAAAAGATTTAACTTTTTGCTTTTAACGTGCTTGCGGCGACATCACGGAGCACCCCATCCCCCCCCCCCAACACCCCCCCACCCCCACCCCCCACCCCCACAAACACACACACACACACACACACACACACACACATGCCAGTCACTTAGTTTGTATCTTCTTGGAAAAGATTAACTTTCTAGGTCACCACTTTGTGGGAACAGGAATGTTTAAGCCAGCCGCAGTGAAGTTGAACATCATTTTATTGCTACGGCTCATAGAAGCTAAGATAAAAGGTTTGAGCAGACACAAAAAAAACTCTGCTTTATTTCTTATGACATACTCAATTTGACTCAGTATAGGGTTATTTCTCTTTTCTTCTTCCCTCCCTTTTTCTGTCTTGTGACCATAACTGGTGCTTGCTCGTTTGTGAAAAGTAGGGCACTTGGAAACACTGACTAAAGAAACTTGGTATTTTGGAAGTGCTATGTTCAATTAAATTTTTTTGTGTGATTCTCCTCATCTGTGCTTCTTCATCACCCCTACATACTGAAATGACTGCATACTATGGAGGTGTGACAATGCAGTACAGCATGCATTCATACACAGAAACAATTTGATATTTGACTGACTTACTGACTGAAAGCCCTCTTTTTCAGACTAGTGTAAGGGTGAGTAAGCTGGAAAGTAAATAAAGATTGAACTAACGTTTTTGTTGTTTTTTTTTTACAAGGAATTTACTAAATGCCCCAGGTGGGCATGGGCTGGTAAAATTGGTCAAGGTATATTGAGGTTTTATAAAGTTATCGTTAAAAAGTGCAAAAATGTTCAATCATTCTATTGCTACAGTATAAAGTCTTTTTTTGCTGAGATGCGAGAATGCGAGTGACAAGAGTTTTCTCTGACTGTGTTAAACATAAGCGATGCATTCACCCCTTGCTGTACACTGCTGGTCAGCTGGCCAAACATTAGGCCCCTACACTTTCCACTTGCTTACAAAAAAAAAGAAAACTCTCGCTGTTTGGAAACATATTCAGTCAGAAAAAGCATGTCCTAGAAACTAAAAGAGCACCATTCAACATTCTTATTTAGGTTGTACCGTTTTAAAGCCACTGTTGTCAAAGAGCAACCAACCTGTTTGATAAGCAGGCAACTGCTTACTGTATTTGAGCAGGTAGTCCAGCTAATTAACCCACAAATATCAGATTCTTTTATTTGTGTTACTTTATAAAGAACAGAACAGGAAAATGGGTACTGACAATTTTGAAAAGGTGATCGGCTGGTAAGAAAACTAAAAATGTAATCTTATTTCAGGTCAGTGAATGCACCATACATTTAACTGGTCAACAATACTCTGCAGTGTGAATGCTTTTACTGAGGGGAGAGGAGTCAAAGTTAGTTATTCCATATCCATGCGATGGCCTCTCTGCTTACAATGTAAATAATTATGATCGTAAGGCTGCTTAAGGTTCCTTCATAGTTACAATAAATCAACAACTGATTTACCATTACATTTCCATGTAAATATTAAGTAGGAAACAGCCACTAATAATTTTTAATGGATTCTGTACAAAAAAGTGAATATTTTGTGTAATCTGAGTGTTAAAAGAAAACAATTAGCAGTTGTTAATTCAGAATCTTTGCTTAAGCCTAGTTACCAAAAATAATACATAAATGTAATAAATAAATGTTATAGATAACATTTTTAGTGTAATAATTCATATTTTATATCAACAGCTGTCGGGTTGACCATTACTTTTGTTTTTAAAAGCAATTATAATAAATTATACATTTGTGTTTAAAGTTCTAGTTTTAATGTGATAATAAAAACTGTTTTTTAAAAACAGTTATACCCTCTTAGCGTTCAAACCTCGATATAAATTGTCCTTCAGTCTAACATTAACATTCCACATACTGTGCGCGTTTATGGAGAAAAAAGATGGATTGGTAATCTTAAATTATATAATGATAGAAAAAAGGAAAAATTTTAGCTCTTCACCTTCAGGCTTTATTTTAAGTCTGTTTATCTCCAGCTTAAGTGTGAAACTGATTATCCACTTGTAGTGTGGTGTCAGTATGGCTAAATGTGTGAGAAAGCGACACAGTGACTGTGACAGAGTGTGAGAGTTTGTGGGCAGGAGGGTGGAGGACAGAAGGGGGAAAGTTGATGAGATATAATTAGAGCCGGCAGTTTAGCCACCAAACATCCCATCCAGACACAAAGGCTGACGTCCGCTAAATTTGTCCTCATTCCAAAACACTCTTCTCTCCCTTTTCCCTTCAAGTTACTATGTGCTTCAAAATGTCCCTTCCCCCTTTTGCCTCTCTGGAAGCTCTTCCTCCCACATCATCTTCGCAAAACACCCACACCACCAGGCCTCCACATCTGTTTTTGCGTCAGTGGCGAATGGGGGTGCCTCAGATGCGTCTCCATGTGTGCACACATTCCCATAAGCGTCGTAGCACAACTGACCTTCTTCCCATTTTCAGCTCTCAAACATCTAGCATTCTGCAGAAGGCTCTCCCTGGCCATCCCAGTCCGACCCCCCACTGAATCCACACCAAAGGAACCTCACACCGCCTGGTCTACTCCCTCCATTACCTGCTATTAAGATTAAGCATGCCCTCAGGGGCTAAGATGCAGGTCATCCAGCACAAATTACATGTCTGTGGTATGTCCTGTAAGATGTCACGAGACAAACCGCACTGCGCTGCAACTTCATCACCTCCTGTGCAAACTTTTTGGTGCTTCAGTTTTTTTTCTTTTTTCTTTTAACTAAACTCTTGCATCCCATCTGGGAATTTGGACTGGCTTTGATTTACAGCATGCATAAACATTCTTGTCTCTTTGGTGTGTCAGAGGACTGAGACCACCCTCAGGACTCATTTAACATACCAGGCTACATTCTGAAGTCAGCCCTACTAAGATTAACAGACTCATTGGCTCACTATGTGAATATTATTGCCACTACAAAAGATTAAAAAGTGGTATTGCTGCAAAAGAAATACCTCTGGACCAAGGATGAAGGATTTTTCCATTGCATTATTACTCTCAGGTTTTATTGTGGTGGGTATTTTGCTGAAGCTTTTGAATTAGGAAAAAAAGGGGTTTTATTTTCTGTTCCATACCAGCTGCTTGCGCTGTGAGGATGGGATGTCTCCTCCCCAGGCTCCTCGATCTTCCTCCCTTCTCTTTCCCTTTAACAGTCAACACCTGCGGGAAATATGAACAAAGGAAACCTGAACTTTCTCTGTCTATGCTCTACTGTAGCATTCAGAAGACTGGAAAACCAAACATAAGGGCAATATCTTAGTCATCAGGAAACATAAGTTCGGCCCCATACAAAGGTGTGCAGCTCTGTTGACTGAGACAAAAACGGGCAGGTTACAAAACAGCACCAACAGACCACAACACTTTAAACACAGGTGGGAAAAAGGGACATCCTAAAACATTCCTTTGGTTTGACTGACAACTCGGATGTGAAGAATATAACCCCTATAAGATGAGCTACAGGGACCGCATGATTCATTTTAATAGCTCCTCTCCCCCCACCCTGTTCCGCAATTTTGCTCCGGGTACTCTAATCAATTCAAGGCTACATGCGGGAGTTGCCTTCCCATGTGATTGGGAAACGAGTGCCGTTTTCTTGTGACTAACACTCCCAAATCCCTAGCACAGACACACACCCTCCAGTTTGGTGGGAACAGCCATCACCTATGCAGCCCAGACTGATTGCATGATGCTTTTAATGGATTGCTTTCATGGTGACTTAACTACTGCATGAGTGTTCAGTGGATAAGCTACATGACAGTGTCTGGAGATTCTCAGCTAAGATTCGGGCCAGTCTGTTTAAGTGCGGTCGACATTTTGTCTGCAGGGTCTGAGAATTACCAAAGGGTGACCTTTGCATAATATCATTACAGGGCTCGGGGTTGTTCAGTCCATTGTTTAATAGTGTTGTCATGCCAGTACCGCTGAAGGGTGGAGAGGGGGGGTTGGAAGGTAGTGGAAGAAGCAGATCGTTTCAGACCCGGAACGACAGCCAAATCACAAAGAGCCATTCATTCGGCTGCTAGCTCCACAGCTGGTTCTAATATAAAGCAAGGAGGGGCATCTGACAGACAGAGAGGCTGAGAGAAACTGTATGTGCATGAGTGTGTGGCGAGGAAATTTGCCTCAAAACAAACAAACAGTTGACGAAGTGCTGCTACAAAACCCACACGCTGAAAGTAAGTGGAAATAAAAGAAACACGTCCACTGAGGCAACTGATGTCAAGATCTAATTTAGTCATGTGCATAAAAAACTTTTAGAACTTCTGAGATCAACAAGAAACTACTGTGTACAGATGATTTTGTTATAAAACCTGCAATAGAATAAGAAAAAATACCAACTGTTACAGAGGAGACTGACAAAACTCCCACGCCTCCCATGAAAACACACCAATCCCCCAACACGTCAACGCTGTCTGAGGCCCGAAGACTCCCACAGATCGACCAACACAGCTGTGGCTATTAAGTTGATTTATTCAGATAAGGAGCATTAATTAAATGAAAACCAAATGATTTAACAGTTTTTAATTCACTGAGAAAACACCAGCAACAGGCTGCCGAGAAAAAGGTACATTTTTCATTCATTAGCTCAGCAAAGTAAAAAAAGAAAGTCTCTTATCAGTTTCTGTTCTAGTGTCATCATATCAGGCTAATTTATGTTGCAAAACAGAGATAATGGGTTGAGATCGGATGAAAAAAAGGGTTACAGGAAGGG
>JAHHUM010000245.1:19384-35823 GCA_036173005.1 Crenichthys baileyi
GATTTCGCAACACCATGTTAGTGGATATTTTAGCTAGACATAAAAGGTCCAGCAAGAACATTTTCAAGAGAGCTGGAGAAATACGCTCTTGTAAGTAAAAGGTCACATCTGATGTATTGGTTGGAATTACATTTATTAACTCTTTAAAATCAGCTTTGTCATGTTAAAAATAGAATTTAAAATCTGTCAGAGTTTGTTATCTTTGGTATTTTTTATAAATTAATTGTGGGAAACAAAGCACCTAAATCTCCAGTTTAAAATGAAAATATTTTAATTATTATGATTTGCAAAGTTGTATTTTATGTTCAGACCAAGCATATGTTGATCTGTTGAGTTTAAGAGCATTTTATGACTTATGATTCATATCTCAGTTAAGTGGCTCAACATTAAATACAGCACCTTTTTTAAAAGTTACCGTATTTGAAAGTTTTATTCATTTGAAGTGAAATATGAAGAAATAAGGGGGTTGACTCAAGCACTTTTTCTGTGCACTGGTTGATTGTGATTTATAATAGTTTATTTTGTGCTTTGTTTCCAAATGACCATTAGTGAACCTTGGCCGGGCTGCCTTTGAAGCTATGGCTTTGCTGGTGAACCAGATCCACAAAAACCTGGAGGGAAACCAAGACCAGCACGGCCGCAACAACCTGCTGGCCTCCTACGTTCATTACGTCTTCCGTCTGCCCACCGCCGAACCTCTAATGCCTCCAGCAGGTGAGCTACTATGCAGGACTCTGCAGCCTGTTTATGGACAACTTGTTTCCAGCAATCATATGTATGTTTATTTCTATGTCCTTGAAAAACAGGCGCACACTCCTATGAGATGCCTGTGCAGTACGCTACCTTATCCAGGGCAACGGGCCGCCCAAGCAGCCTGCATCTGTCCCGTTCAAAGAGCATTAGCAATTCCAATCCCGACCTTGCTAGCACACCAATTACCCCTGATGAAGAAGTCCAAAGGATCATAGGAAGCAAGGTGAGTTTAAGTTTCTCCAATATGTATTATAGTTTCAGTTTTATGTTTTTATTACACCCACTGTGCCATTTTTTCATAATTGAGTTATTTTGATTTAATTATAGTGTCTTGATTCTTCACAGCAGCTTCATTAAACTCAAGTCGACTGAGAACTGTTCCAGCAGTTAATCACTGCTTAGTTAATACGATTGTGTTTCTTGCCCTTGTCGTTTGATTCTATTTGTACCTGTAGTTCTGTGATCCCTCCCAACCTGATTTTTCCTCTCACTATCCTTTTTCCTTTTATTCCTTCAAGCTTAATTTTTGTTTCTTCCTGATTTTCAACCTGAAATAAATTCCTGTGTGATAATTGGCCTCCCTTTGCTTACTGTGTCCTTGCCTCCTGCCACTCTGTGTTTTGTGTGTGTGTGTGTGTGTTTCGTCGGGTGCTTATGGCAGGGCATTGACCGCTCCCACTCCTGGGTAAACTCTGCTTATGCCCCTGGGGGCTCCAGATCTGTGCTACGCCGGAACCCCAACTCCAGCTGCGAGCTCAAGCAGGTGCCAAATCCTTCCTTCCTCCTCCTCATCCTCACCTTCATCTCTCGCAGCCTTGGATCATCTCCTGTGGCTTTTTTCTTATCCCATTTCTCCGAGGTTGTATTTGTCTCTGCATGGACTCATTCTCTTCAAACCTCATCCTACCTTTTCTTTTTTGTCAGTGACCAAATTTCTTCGATCTTTTCAAACACATTTTCTCCCTGCTGCCTGACAAGCCGTTTGTGCGGCGCTTCATTTACAGAGGCTCTGCCTGCAACTTGCTAGATTTCCTTTCAGCCTCATCTGAGTTCCTAGAAAGCACTCTGTCCACCCACCCATTCTCATTCACCCATTTTCACGTCACTGTCCTCATCTCTGTGTTCACCTCACCATCACCTCATGTCAGGCAAGCGACCACAGCTGCAATCGCATGTCTGCCTTTCTGGACAGCGTGGCCTTGTTAACTGTTCCCACAAGACCGATTACAAAGAAGGTAAAACAAAAGTGATATCTACTGTAGAAAACTGTAACAAAAAAGGGACCTTCTTCCCTAATTCATACCCATATTTCGTGTTTATGATATATTAATCTATTGTTAGCTAGCAATATTTTGACTGAACCTTTATAGAGCGCATATTAATGTTACTTTCCTTTTTGTTATGCATTTTAAAGTTGTTTTAAAGCGTAGTTGTATCAGATGTACGGAAGTACCTCTGTAGCTTTTAGCCATCTACAGAATATTCATACCTTATAAAGAAGTGAAAAGCAACATCTAATTTTTCTATGTAAGCTCAGTTTTTGCTCTGAAATGGTTTCCCTGTTGTAAGCTGAAACTCGCTGTGTTGGCTTCTGTCTAGTTACTCCACGAGGAGCTGGGGTTGCAGTGGGTGGTCAGCACCAGCACAGTGAGGGAAGCAGCGCTGCAACAGGCTTGGTTCTTCTTTCAGTTAATGGTCAGTATTTTTCTGGGCATTTTCAATGAGCTTATATTACCATATAAATCCTCTACATCTAAAGGAAACACGGTTAAGACAAACAACCATTTTGATTAAGTGATGAAGTGTTCATTTCCTTACCCTGCAGACGAAGAGCATGGCCCACCACTTATTCCTGACGTCTAAGCTGGAGACCCCCAGGCGTCAGCGCTACCCAGACCGCTTTGTTGATGACATCGCAGCACTTGTGTGTGCCATCAGTGCAGACATTGCCAACAGACACCACAAGGTACATATGTGTGACAGTGACACAGTGATTTGCTGTCGATGCTTTTAGTAACACAGTTTAAACAGCAAAATATGGGTGGTGTGAGCTTCTTCTCAAAAGAAAGGCTGCCTTGCATCTTGGCCAGGCTCATACAGAAATGTTGTTATGGTCTCCATCATTACGGGGAACGCTGTTGACTTGGCAGTTGTCCAGCAGACGGTCATAGGCACACCCTGCAAAGAGGGTAGGCCTCAAAATGTCGTTGCTCAAGAAGCTCGGTGTCCAGAGAGAGTTGTTTACAATTATATTAATGGAAAGTTGAGTGGAAGGAAAAGATGTTGTAGAAAAAGACAAAGGCAAGAGGAATGGTTACAGGCTTAAGAGGATTGTGAAGCAAAGCACATAAAAGAGTGTAAGGCAGATCAGCAAGGCAAGGTCACCATACAGACAACCAGGACGTGGGCTACAATTGTCACTGTTTTGTCTTAAGTCAATCCTTAACCAGAGGCAACACTAAGGAGAAAAAGGGTTGGACTGCTCCTCAGTAGGCCAAACTTTTATCGGTCTTATGTAGCAATCAAAGAGTGAGGGAATTTTAGATTGTCTTTAATCAGTCTGAATAATGACTTCAGTTTTTGAATTGAATCACTGAAATAAATTTACCTTTTGATGAAATTCAAATTTAAATATAATACATCTGTATACTCTCTTTCTTGTTATTGATCTTCCCCTTTCCTTCTTTAAAATCCCTACCTTCCTCTCAGGATGTGGAGCTTGTGGAGAGATTAAATAACAGCCTGGCCTTCTTCCTTAACGATCTGCTGTCTCTGATGGACCGGGGCTTTGTGTTCAACCTCATTCGCTCCTACTACAAACAGGTGCCCATTGATCTCCTCATCATTTCCCTGTAGCTTCAGACGACCTACTTCTGCTCTCTCTTTTCTTGAACTTCTTGCATTCAACAAAATGCTGTGTTTAACAGATTGCTAACAAGCTCCACACAACACAAAATCCCAGCTCTCTGAATGCCCTGAGAATGGACTTTATGCGTATTGTGTGCAGCCATGAGCATTATGTCATCCTCAACTTGCCCTGCTCAACTCTGAGTCCTCCAGCATCCCCCTCCCCCTCTACCTCATCCACCACTTCACAGGTAAAGGAGTAAACTCAAAAATCTAGATTTCTTTTGTACATTAAAAATATTTATGAATACAAAAATTGCTTATTTATACAGTTGTATGTATGATCATTATATTATTTTAATCTCTCTTTTGTTTTATAGAGCTCAGCATTTTCAAACATGGTGCAAGACCAGGGTGTAGCCACCATGTTTGAGCTGTCGGTCCCTTTTCGCCAGCAGCACTTCCTGTCTGGCCTGTTGCTCTCTGAACTCTCTCTCATTCTTGACCCTGATGGTGAAGGGTAGGTTCTCAATAGTTGTTTGTACAATGCCTTGCAAAAGTATTCATATTCATGAACTTTTTCACCTTTGTCACATTACAACCTCATACTTGGTTATATTAGAACCACCTTTAGCAGCAGTTGCAGCTGCAAGTCTTACTTGCTACCGGCATTGCTAATCTAGTTTTCTAATCTGACAAGTTTTTTTTTCCTTCTGTTGTAGCAAATAGCTCTAGCCTCGTCAAGTTGGAAGGAGAGCACATTTGAACTGTAATTTTAAAGCCTTGTCCCAGATTCCCAGTTGGAGTAATGTTGGCCCAAGTGAGCTGTAGGTCTCTGCAGCTCCTCCAGAGTTACCATGGCTAGTCTGATTAATGCTGTCCTTCTCTGACCTGTCAGTTTAATTGAATCGCCATGTCTCGGTATACTCTTTTTCTTTTCCACCCTCTGTCAAATAAAACAGGAATAAAATACATTGAAGTGTGTGGTTCTAATGTGACAAAATGTCATAAAGTGGTGAATACTTTTCCAAGGGATCTTCATTTGTACAGAAACTTTGAGGCTTTTTTTGAGAAAGAAAACAAAGATGGCTGATGAGCTCTTGTCGCCTGCAGGGTTTTCTTCCTTCATAAAAAGGCCATCAGTGCTGTTCACTCACTGCTGTGCAGCCATGATGCAGACCCTCGTTACAAGGACCCCCAGGTTAGAGCGCATGTTGCTCAGCTCTATCTGCCCCTGCTACTCGTTGTCATGGAGTCACTGCATCATCTGTACGATTTCTGTGGTCAGTGGAAATGTTTGGTGCTTATAATGCATTTAAACAATCTTTTGTTTATGAAATATAATGTACCTGAAAGTCCTTTTCTTATACTAGACTCCTCGCCTGCTCGCGCTCGCCATGCCTCTTCCTACTTTGAAGATACTGACCCAGACAGTGGCAATATTATCAATCAGTCTGTTGCCATGGCGATCGCTGGCTCCCCTTTACCGCATGCCAAAGCCAGCCCATTTGCACTCCCATCTGTGGTAGGTGATAATGGCAAGGGTCAGAATGCTCTCCTGGGCCCTACAGACTGGCGGGTCCCAGATCAGCCTCTTTGTAGGAGGCAGCTCTTTCACTCTTTGTTTATGTTGTTTCGATCTATTTTGAAGCAGATCCCAAGATTTTCTGTTGAGTTTCTCTTATTTTCTGTTCTCTACCAGGCTGGGCGCCAGTCCAGCTCTCTTTCTGCTGAATGTAGCCGGACTTTGCTGGTGTGCTTCCTGTGGGTGCTGAAGAACGCGGATGCATCTCTCCTGGAGCGCTGGGTGTCTGATTTGTCTGTCCTGCAAATCAACCGCTTGCTGGATCTACTTCATCTCTGTGTGTCCTGTTTTGAATATAAGGTAAAGTAATCAGGCATGTCCAGCTACTGTTGTTTAGAAGCATTTCAGTATTTACACAGAAATGGAAATCTAATATATTTAAGCTCTGCACCAGTTTGCTGGACTCTCACTGTCAAGGATTCAAACACTCAATTTAAATGCTAATGCACATGGAGAATGCATGGGGTGTTAATGCATTGGACTGTCTTAGTATTTACTGAATAAAAACCTGGCACATTACTTCATTTTTATATAAAAAATTGCAAATGGTAAGATTTCCTGCCAAAGATATACAGTATTAGAGAGGGTTGCAGTAAACATCTTCCTAGAGGAACAGGATGCAGAACGTAAATGTTAGTCCATTAACAGTGGTGTTTATCTGTTTGCATTAGCATAACCATAACATAATTATTTATACAAAAACATTGTGATCTGATTCTGAGTCTGTTCCATCAGGTTTATCTTTCTCAAGAATTTTTATTCCAATTAAAATCCATGTTAAAGAATGCCATTTTTAAAGTTTCATAAGAACTCTAGTTAGATTTATTTTCGCCAGCGTTGATGCAATTTCCTGACTTATTTGTGTAGGGAAGGAAAGCTCTACAAAGAATAAACAGCTTGACGTTTAAAAAGTCTCAGGACATGAAAGCCCGCCTGGAAGAAGCCATACTGGGAACTATAGGAGCCCGTCAAGAGATGGTCCGCCGCTGTAGAGGTACGAACCATGAGAACATAGTACGGTAGTTTATTTGTCCACTGCTGTAAAAATGTAACATATTCACCAATTATTATTTATTATTATCATTATTTTATTTTTATTTTTTTGCTCTAACAGAAAGGAGTCCTTATGGCAGCCAGGAAAATGTCAGGTGGAAAAAGAATGTTACTCACTGGAGGCAAAATGCAGACAAAGTTGACAAGTATGTCAATTAAAGTGCTAACATCAATACTGATTAATCTTCTCTGTTTTCATATAGATGTGAATGCTTTCTTATTTGCTGATTGTTGAATAAACTCTTCCAGGAGTAAGGTTGAGATGGAGCAGGAGTCTGTGGTGGATGGAAACTTGGCTACTGAGGCGTCTTTGATAGTACTGGACACACTGGAAATTATAGTAAAGGTGATACTTAAAAAATGAATCTACATGTTTTGTCATATTTTGGTTTCTTTTTTAAAGTTCTCCTGCTTCGGTGTGTCGTGCCTCTGTCTTTTAGACTGTGGTTGCATCTGAACTGAAGGAGAGCGTTCTTGGTGGAGTCCTGAGAGTGATTCTTCACAGCATGGCGGGCAACCAGAGCGCCCTCTTCCTGCAGCATTGCTTTACTACGCAGAGAGCTCTGGTGTTCAAGGTGAGAGCAGTGTTTGGAAACTGCTGTTGGTTGATTAATCTTTTCTTAGACTTAAAAGGTCACAAATGAAACGCATTGCTCCTTTTTTCTCTTTTTTTTATTTTAACCTAATTAGATCATTTACAATGCTTCATCTGAGACCTCAATATAAATAGGAAGTTGTATTGAATTGGTATTTTTCTGCAGTTTCCAGAGATGCTCTTTGAAGAGGACACAGAGCTTTGCGCAGACCTTTGTTTGCGTCTCCTTCGTCACTGCAGTAGCAGCATTGGCTCTGTCAGAAGCCATGCTTCTGCCTCTCTTTACCTTCTTATGAGGCAGAACTTTGAGATTGGAAATGTAGGTTTAACACCGTTTTAAGTTATCCTCTCAAAATCCATTCATTGTTTTCGTACTGACATCTCAGTAAAATTGAAAACATCTTCATGGCTTACTTCTGCTGTTTATTTTGCATATAATGATGTAATTCACAGCATGTTTTTTTTTCTCTGGTCTTGTATCAGAACTTTGCACGAGTAAAGATGCAAGTCACCATGTCTCTGTCCTCATTGGTGGGAACATCACAGAACTTCAATGAAGAGCATCTTCGTCGGTCACTAAAGACGATCTTGACATACGCTGAGGAGGACCTGGAGCTGCGTGAAACACCTTTCCCAGAGCAGGTAGTTTACACGTAACCCTCTTTTTAAAATGTTTTCTTAACCTGTTCGAATAGAAAAGGCGCGATGAATGTGGTGGATGTGGTTTCAAACCTACAGGTCCAGGATCTGGTGTTCAACCTGCACATGATTCTTACCGACACTGTGAAAATGAAAGAGCATCAGCAGGATCCTGAAATGCTCATTGACCTGATGTACAGGTACTGGGAACCCCATGAATAAGTTAAAGTTGATGAATAAAAATGGAGTAGAAAAAAAAATCCTTCATCATTTTCTGTTTCAGGATTGCCAAAGGCTACCAGAACTCCCCTGACCTTCGCCTCACATGGCTACAGAACATGGCAGGAAAACACTCTGAAAGAGGGAACCACGCCGAGGCGGCCCACTGCCTCGTCCACAGTGCCGCACTTGTGGCAGAATACCTGAACATGTTGGAGGATTGCCGCTACCTCCCGATTGGTTGCGTAACATTTCAGGTAAGTGGACACGATTTAAATCAGTAATGCACTTTACAGTGTGCAGAGCCTGACGGATGTTTTTATATCTCTGGAACTTTGTCGCATTAGAACCATAAACTACAATGTATTTTATTGGTATTTAATGCGATAGAACAACACAAATCAAGCATAATTACTAAGTGAAAGGTAAAGGATTTTGGTTTTCAACATTTTTTACAGAGTCTATGCTTTGTAAAACCACTTTCTTCTACAATTGTTCTTGCAATTCTTTTTAGCTGTGTCTCTACCAACTTTGTTAGAGACTAAAATGTTTGGCATGTTGATTGGACCGTATCTATAAACATCTATTTTCAAGCATTGCATTAGATTCTCAATTTAATTTAGGTTTGGACTTTGGTTGGGCCAATCTAACACATTAATATGCTTCGATCTAAACTTTTTCCATTCTAGCGCTGACTGTTTTTAAGGGTTGTTCTCCTGCTGGAAGGTGTCTCGAGTCTTTTTCAGCCTCTAACAGGTTTTCTTCTTGGACTGCCCTGTATTTAGTTCCTTTCATCTTCCCATAATCTCTGACAGGCTTCTCTGTTCCTGCTGAACAAAAGCATCCTGAAGCATATTGTTGCTACCACCATTGGTTTCTGTAGGGGTGGTTTGTGAAGCATTTTGTACAGTGTTATTTTAGTCGTATCTAACCAGAACACCTTTTTCCACGTGTTTTCTGTGTCCTATGCATAGCTTGTATCAAACTGCAAACAGGACTTCTTGTGGGATTCTTTCAACGATAGCATTATTTTTTCCACTCTTCCATAAGGTCCAGATTTGTGTAGTGCGTGACTAATATTTGTCTTATCAGCAGATTTTCCCACCTGAGCTTCTCTAATTAATCCTCTCCTGGCCCAGCATGTCAGTTCAGGTACTCCTCTAGACCAGCTGCATTTATACTGAGATTTCATTAAATGCAGTTGAACTCTGAAGGCACCTAATTGCATTGGGCTTTATTTAGGGGTGCCAGAGTAAAGGGAGCTAAATAAAACTTTTCAAAACTACGTAGAAGTTTTCTTCCACTTCATAAATATACATTATTTTTTGTTGATCCATCACAGAACATCCTGACATTATACATAAAAGTTTGTGGTTCTGAGATAGAAAAATCTGGAAAAGTTCAAGGGTTTGAATACTTTTGCAAGGCACTGTATGTGGAGAAATGCCCAATTTGACTCCTCCATGTTTTCCCACAGAATATTTCATCCAATGTATTAGAGGAGTCAGCAGTTTCAGATGACGTCCTGTCTCCTGAGGAGGAAGGCATTTGTGCTGGGAAGTATTTCAGCGAGTCTGGCCTGGTGGGCCTCCTGGAGCAAGCAGCTGCCTCTTTTAACATGGTACGACTGACATTCTCTGACTCCATGGTGACATGCTGCATGAGGTCAGACAGCACAAGGTTACAGCACTAGAGTGGTTAAAATGAACATAATTGATTTAGCAGTATGTGTAGAAGTTGTGTTGCAATTCTTCAAACCACAGGCTGCCATGTATGAAGCTATAAACGAGGTGTACAAGATTCTGTTACCCATCCATGAAGCTAACCGAGACTTTAAAAAGCTGGCGTCTGTCCATGGGAAGCTGCAGGAGGCCTTCAACAAAGTCTACAACCAGGTTAGTTGACGGTTGGATTCAGAAATTCACCTCCAAATAATAAAATGCACTTGATCCTATATCTTTTTTTGACCTTTCAATTTTTCCAGAGTTCTGGATGGGAGGTAACGTATTTATTTCATTGATTAAATACAGTAATTGAAACATAAACATGCAGCAATTTTATTTTTTGCACTCATAATTTTTCCTTCTTATTAAATTTTTTTTTGCACTCCTGTTGGGACGGCATGTTCCTGGTGAGTTTGACCGAACATCCATTCATCATTTAATGTAGATAAACTCTAAACACTTTTATCAGCTTTCCGTTTGCATTCTTTTGTGATTCATAGCCCTGTCTCAGACTGCCTTCCGTTTAATTTCTTTATTCTGCTTTTCACTTCTTCTATAACTTGAATTGTATTTTCTTCATCCTGTCTGCAGTCTGTAGAGAATGTTTGGGACCTACTTCCGAGTTGGTTTCTATGGTTGCCAATTTGGAGATTTAGATGAGCAGGAGTTTGTCTACAAGGAGCCTTCAATCACAAAATTAGCTGAAATCTCCCACAGGCTCGAGGCAAGTTGATTTATAACAATCCTAATAAAAGTGTCACTAGAGATTTATGAGAAGCTTCAAGATGAAACTCTTCATTGTGCAGGAGTTCTACTCAGAAAGGTTTGGGGACGATGTGGTTGAAATAATCAAGGACTCCAATCCAGTGGACAAAAGCAAACTGGATCCCAACAAAGTAACCTAATATGTGTGCTTGTGAATTACATAAAAAAGTAGGTGTTTTAGAAAAAATTTAACTGGTTCTGAGTTTTGCTTCGGCAGGCCTACCTTCAGATCACCTACGTTGAGCCTTACTTTGACACATACGAGCTAAAAGAAAGGATCACCTATTTTGACAAGAACTACAACCTTCGCACTTTCATGTACTGTACTCCCTTCACTCTGGATGGCCGGGCACACGGCGACCTGCATGAGCAGTACAAGCGCAAAACCATCCTGACAACGTCTCACGCCTTCCCTTACATAAAGACACGGGTCAACGTCATCCACAAGGAGGAGGTAGCTGCCTGCAGGTGAAGGTATCAGATGTCATGTAATGCAGTGGTTGTTTCTATGTTGTTTTTTTGTTCTTTGCTTCTCCAGATTATCCTTGTTCCCATGGAGGTGGCAATTGAAGACATGCAGAAGAAGACGCAGGAGCTTGCCTTTGCCACAAATCAAGACCCTGCAGACTCTAAGATGCTTCAAATGGTGTTGCAGGGCTGTGTGGGAACCACTGTCAACCAGGTGCCTGCTTTAAAAAAAGATTTAAAACCACATTATGTTTAAAATGTCAAAAAGCCAACCTCCCTCTAATGTATTAAGCTCCTTTAAATCCAGCCCCAAGTCTGGTTCAGTCTTTAGACATTCCTCAGCCAAGATGTAACAGTTTCTCCCCCCTCACAGGGTCCCCTTGAGGTGGCGCAGGTCTTTCTCTCCGACATTCCAGAGGACCCAAAGCTGTTTCGCCATCACAACAAACTGCGGCTTTGCTTTAAAGACTTCACCAAGAGGTGACGACACGCTCCACACCTCAGACTCAGACCGCTGTGTAACCAGGAAAAATAAATCCCGACTGTCTGCTTCTTCTCTGCTATTTGTGATGCAGGTGTGAGGACGCCCTGAGGAAGAATAAGGCCCTGATTGGACCAGACCAGAGAGAGTACCACCGAGAGCTGGAGAGGAACTACAACAAACTAAAAGAAGCTCTGGGTCCTCTCATCACCCGCAAGATCCCCCAGCTGTACAGACCCCTGCCAGTTCAGGCTGTGCAGACACAACGGTAATTTGAGACATTAACAGATGTGGGGAGCTCACAGAATGAGCTCATGCTGTTTCTTCAACTGTCACAATGGAGCAACATAAAACCCAATTTCATCACAATAACAGTGACTTGCAAAAGTGTTCATGCCGCCTGAACTTTCCCACATTTTGTTGCATGTCAACAACAAGCTGTGTTCTGTTGGGATTTTATGTGGTAGACAAAAACAAAGCAATGGATGTTGTGAAGTGGAAGGAAAAAGTGTTTTAAATTTGTCTTTTAAATCTGAAAAGTGGGACGTACTCTTGTATTCAGACAACTTTACTTTGATGCTTTTAAATAAAATCCAGCGAAAGCTTAAATGGTCACCTAATTAGTGATTAAAAGCTACCTCTGTGTGTGATTACAAGTCAGTATAAATCAAGCTGTTCTTTGAAGGGCTCAGAGGTTTGTTAGAGAACAATAAACAAACTTCCTGTTGTCCTCTTGGCCAGGTCTGAAAGGGATGATATCTATTAAAGGGCAGGGGTCGCGATAACCGAATATTTTCGGTTTTTGACCATTTTTTTTGACAGTGTCAGAAAAATCTGAAGGCCATCAGTCATTTTGACAGATTGCAATTCACACCCACGACCACTTGGTAGCGAGTTAACATATTAATTAGCGCAGAACAACATCCACGTTAAGTTGTTTGTCCGAGGCAAAAGTGCAAACCTCATGACATACATCCTCTGCGGCAATCCCACTCAAGACATTTGATTTACACACAAGCGGCTGTGCAGTTAAGATTCATGCGGACCAGGAGGAAGTTGTGAGACTGTGCGCTCAGGTCACAGCAGGTGATCGATCTGTTCATATTTTAAGTGCAATCATTTAATTTCATTTTTTATATGTAGGCACTGGGACCACAGTCAGTGATTTTTGTCACTGCGGAGAAAAAGTTAAATGTATTGATTTGGTTGATGTGGATTCTCTGTTCAGCTTGTTTGAACTGAATATTAATTAAAACTAATGAAAATAAACGTTATTGATTGTTTAATTATTAGCACTTTAAAAAATAAAGCAGCAGGTTAAAATAGATAATGACTGGATTGTTTTTGCCCTGTCAGTCAAAATGACAGACAACGATAAAGTCTAGGGCAACCTCTGCTCATGGGACTTCCAGATATAAAATAAATAAAAAATAGCCAACAACCTTTCTTAAGCACGGACAGGGCAGCTGGTCACAGTTGATGAAAAGATGGACCGTTTAAAACCAGTTAGAGGCTGCAAAAGATGTAAGACTGGGCTAGAGGTAATTTTGCAGCAGGGAAACCATTCTAACTATTCAAAACGTATAGCCAGAGTTACAGTTTAATGGTTTAAATCAATGCATTAGTTAGGCTGGTCTAGTTAAATCCAGATTGGAAATTGGAAGACTAATTGGGAATTGACATTCCCTGCTCACAAACACTTCATTAAACCATTTGGCAAAGATGAATTGGCAAAAAATGTCTTTAGAGACATGTACACAGAAATCCCAATGTGCAATTACAGTTGCAAGTCTTTTGCAGCTGTAAATGGATATAGATGGTTTTACCAGGTATTGAAGAGGAATGAATACTAATGCACAGCCCTTAGTTTTCATAGACAACACGTATCCTTTCTTTCCACTTCCCAAATATGCACTCTTGTGTTGGTCTATCACAGAAAATTCCGATACGTAGTACTGAAATTGGTGGTTGTAAAATGACAAGCTGTAAAATCATTTAAGGGATTTAAATAATTTTCCAGTCACTGTAAAACCTTGCACAAATGCTAATGAATAAACGAGAAGAATTTACAGCCCCTTGTAAAGGTGGTGCACTCATAAAAAAAAAAAACATTCAAGCCTAATTGAGTCAGGCTCATTGGATGTAAAATATAAAGAAAAAGTATTGGTTGAAAACATTTACACAGTCTTACTGAAATTACCTTTTTACCTGATTCCAGTGGCAGTCTTGTCTTCATTGTCTGTCTTGCAGGAACTCCTACAGCAGGTCGAGTTTCCGCTGAATCGACTGTTGAGATGCAGAAAACTGGATAATAACATAAAGCTGTAGAAAGTAGCACCATCTGTCTCTTCTCCTTCTCCCCCCAATGCATTGTGCGCCAGCTGTCACCCTCTCACACACACCCACACGCTCACACACCATCATTCCTCGTGTTGCTTGTTATGTTATCCTCATCCATATGCCTGGCCTCTCAGTTATGTGCCCCCCCAGTATAACACCACTACCACACACACACACTGATAGATGTCACCCATTTTCCCCCATCACCCCTCAAGTCTCACACCAGTGTAGGAAGAAATCTCAGCTGTTTATATTTGAAGGTTATCTAATTGGTAAACATTGTCATTTGGTGTGAGGCTCTTTAAGAAGCCAGGGTTTAAAGAAAGCTGTCTAAAGTAATCTGTCCGAGCAGATCTGGCTGTAGTGGTTTTACCAAACTTAAGCAACCTAGCATTGTGTTTCTGAGTTGTTTAAGGTTTATCGGGTTAACTTTGAAGAGGCTGCGGTGTAGTGTCAGGCTTGTTTTTATTATTATTAATTGTTAGAGCTCATTCTAAACCAGCTCTGGTAGTAGTCACTGCCAAAGTTTTAAACAAAAAACAAGTCATCTCACTGGGAGTTTTGTTTTGTTGCAAGTAGACCAAATAACTGACATTCCTTCGCCCTCAAGTTGTCACATTTATCAGCTCATCTCTCTGTAGGGAAATTAATAAAGAGAGCTACTGGGTTCATTCGGTTCAAGCTCAGGTCTCACGTCTTGTAAGAAAGGCCAAACGGGGTGTTTAAATTTTTCTTTTTTACTGAATTCCTCAGTGCCACATGCGATGTTTTATCACAGATGCTTTGCCTTCAGCAGGATCGTCTGCTTTATCTACACAAATATTTTCAAACTGTTGCATCTACTGTCAACCTGCAGCACGGTGTGATAACTGAATAAGGTGTACCTGTGCAGGCAAGCCCTTTTCCGACTGCGAGATCTGCGCCCTGCTGACACCCGAGTTCACCACTACTTGTTAAGGATTTTGTTTTATTATACTGTAGCCATTTATTACTACTGTATCTTTGAAATTGCACTACTGTAAACAAACTGTGGCACATTAACTGTAACAACCAAGCAATCTGTGCTTTTATTTACAACTGCTTTTTTACCAGTTAGTTTTGTATTTATTTAGCCTGTATTCTATTAAATATTTCTTCTTTCACAGCTGATCTGCATTTTTTTTTGGGGGGGGGGTGTTTTGAACAAATATTTGTGTATATTGCTTTCTAGCTTTTAACTTTTTATTTTATATCCTATTCTGGCAGCTTAGAAACAGTATGGTGGGTCAGGTTGCCTTGCAGTGTCGGGGTGGACATTGCAAAAGGGAAGGGTGTTTGTTTTTTTTTATGTTGCATAACTGAGTTTAATGATCAGGTTTAGGCAATAAAGTGGACAGGCTACAGCATTAATAAGAGACGAAAGAGAGAGAAAAAGGGTGGCGTAAACAAAGGAAATAGCAGCAACAATGACATAAATATAAGGCAACAAGACACAATGAACCACGTGTGTACTGCACCCAGAACCATAAAAGTAGCAAATGTAAGTGCTTTTTGTTCTTGAGTTACTGATTCTCATTTCTTTTAGATACAATAGGCTTTGTGATAAACTATAGATGAGATTTAATCATATTAAGAATACAGTTGGGGTCAAATTGCAGCATATTATTTATTCACTGATGTTAACATTGGAAAAAACTTTTCTGTAACTGATTTGAAATTATACCTTTAAAAAAACATGGAAGAAACAAGCTAAAATATTCAGATTGGACGTACCATTCAGTATAGCAATTAACATAGCTGGCCCTTGATTGTATGGAGCTCTGGACAGTATTTGAGATGGGCAGTATATATATATATATATATATATATATATTTAACATCCTACTTGCAATTAATACATTTAGCATTTTTAATTTGTATGAATGGATTCGATTTTAGTGGAGGCTCAAGGTAGCCCCTCCGCAGAGCTGATCCAAGAGCAAATGGGACCATACAAACCATTTAAAACAACAGCAGTCTCAGAAATGTAATAGCAGTTTATAAGAAGAGCCATTTTATGAATTACGCCACAGTTATGGTTGTGTTGTCTTGGCACCTAGCATTCTGCCCTGAAAACTTTTAAGTACTCTTGGGCCAAAGGGTTAGCTGATTACACTTGCTGATTAAAATTTGGGGTAACGCTTTTGTTACACTGCAAAAGGTTTTAATAGTTATCTTTAGGTTATTACACAAATATAAGAACTTTTTTTGTTTAATTTGGTGAACAATTATTTCCTCTCAAGAGGTATTTACTTTTTGAGAGACAGGACGGTTTTTTGCCAGAAGATCTGTAAGGAGCCCTGAAATAAATTGTAAAGCTGTTGAAGGCGCTTGTTTTGTTTTATTTCATGTCTGCTTGATGCTCAATGACGCCCTGAATTAGTCAGGTGATCCTACTGTAAGTAACCGAAGCCTGCGCCTGTCCTGGGGGTTGCTGGCCCTTTAAGAGGAGCAGCAGGGAGGAGGAGGAGGAGGGTCGGAGCATCTTGGCTGCGGTGTTTTTGTCTCCGTCAGTGAGCGCTCCTGGGCCGAGAAGGTTGAAAGGATTTCCAGAGAGGGGGCAGGTAAGAGCTGCCAGTAAGTTTTATTTCCCCTGTTTGAACCATAGCTTCGCATCTCTTTCCTAAAACGTTTCAGGGCACTTCAGACGACGCGCCTTTTGGAGACTTTCTTTGTGAAGCGTCGCCTCTGTCCATTCCGCCGGTCCTTTTTTCGAAGTAACGGGCTATTAATGCACTAAAACACCCCTAAATGCAAATTTGCGTTTAGATTAATTTCCAGAATTGATACAAGCTTTTTTTTTTTAGTATCATTTTACATCCCCGTTTCTGTTGCTACCTTTGGAGGAATGTGTGTCGGATTCGCTTGTCCCGTTTTTTCTGTTTGTTTGGAGCATCATCAAACGCGCTCCAAATTTAACCAAAATTTTTTAATAAACCGTAAAAATTTGAA
>JAHHUM010000246.1:0-35052 GCA_036173005.1 Crenichthys baileyi
TTTGAAAAGTCAAAGGGTAAGGGGGGGAAACTAAATCAGAATTAATACTAGTCACAATGACATTACGACTAGTCAAATTGACATTATAGATATTGTCAAAATGAGGTGAGATCCTTCCATGTAGCCACGCATAAATTAATTAAACCCTCATAATTGATGTATGAATAAAAAGTATGAAGTGATGGTTTTTTTAGCTGTAACTGGTGTGAGAGCAAGAAGCAGAGAAATACTGTGTTAGAAATCTTGAGGATGAGCAGATAAGGAGGGCACCATGGCCTGGGAGCCAGAAGCGGCAGAGTCATAACATCAGGACAGGAGGGGCAAAGGTAAGCCACCCTCACGGGAACTGGGCATGGATGGAAGGTCAACGAGCAAGCTCAAGTTATAACAAGCATGGGAGCGAGAAACAAGCAGCCAGGTGCACGCGTTTTTCCCCCCCCCCTGGTGAAAAAAGGGAAAAGTCATAGCACAGGACGGGAGTGGGAGTCATGGGGAAAAAAAAGGGAACAAAAAAAAGGGGGAGCGGCGGACTGTTTACGACTCTGTCTATGGAGGCTGGGAGACAGCAGAGAAAAGTCACGGTGACCGCATAACTCAATAACGGGAAAGCTTGGCCAGGAACAGGGGATGAGCAGTGAGGCTATCTGCACTATAAAAACTGTGCCAAAAAAAAGAAAAGGGGTTTTTTCCTCGCAGAAGGGAAAGGAAAAGTTCGGACGGGGAAAAAGAAGCTACAGAGAAAAGAAGACAGGAACGCAGCCCCCCGGGCAATTATAAAGAGGATTAAACCCATGTGGTTGAGAAAAAGGAAAAACCCAAAAAATGAGAATCGAAAAAATGGATTTTACCCAAAAAATGAAGTGAACTTGGTCAGGAAAACTGTTTTCTCTAAGTTTTCAGGCTTCTGGAAGTCCTGAACCAACCCAATTACAACTCAAAGGTTTCTTCAACTATTCAGCCTCTGGAAGCTACCAATTTTTAAAACTATGAAAAAGTTTCATTTTTTTTTTTTTTAATTTTTTCCCAATTGACCCCCAAAAAAAAACCCGAGCTATCAAAAACGGGCCCCCTCCACTTAGAAAAGAAGAAAGGACTTGCCTACTGAAGAAAATTCCTCCACCCTCCGGGAGCCCCTCCCTTTTCAAAGCCTCTCACCCTTTACCCCTTTCAGCATTAGGGAAAAAAAAAACTGATTATCAATATCCAAATAAGTTTTGCAAATTTTTAACTTTTTACTGACCCTTGCAAAAGCATTACTAATTAAAAGACAGGAAAATTTTAGGGTTTCTGTGGCAGCAATTATTTGAGTTTTCACCTTATTTTTGGGTTTTTTTTGGGTTGGGGTAAAAATTCTGTTTCCCGGTTTCAAATGAATTGTAGGAGGTTTTTTAATAGGTTTTGCCTTAACCAAACTTGTTAAAACAATTTTTTAATTGAGGCTTGTGCCGGCCCACTAAAATCAACCAACCCAATATACCAAATTTCAAGTTGTAAAAAAGGGAATGAGCAGCCGTTAAAGACGTGACTGTCAAGGACTGTCAAGTTTTCAAGCAACAGTTTAAAAAGGGGGAGACTTCGGAAAAAGATAGGTTTTTAAAAGGGGTTTGGGGAAAATTTCCCAAACCCGCTAAAAAGATTTTGCAGTAAACCTGCTTAGTAAGACCTTCCAGGTTTAGGGAAGTCCAGACCAGTTGGATGGAGAGCTGGATTGCGCAAGCAAGTAGGAGGGAGGGGTTAGCTCAATGTACAACAAAATGGTATTAATAAGTTAAACTTACTGAATAAATGTTAAAAAGGCTTGCCATAACCAACAACATTTAACCCAGAAGGCACAGTATTAACCCATTTTCATGACAGCTCCCAAGTAGGAGGAGTCACAGCTGGAATCCCCTAGGCGCAGCAGCATTTTTTTCTGTTTGCCTATCGCTATCCACACACTACAATGGGGAGGACAGGCAGGTGAAAGCCTTGATATCTCTGGCTGACTGAAACACTGTATCTTCAAAGTACCATTGGATCCAAAGTAAAGTATGGTCTACTGTTTATATATTAGGTGAGTGTGTCCTAGCTGAAAATAGGACTACCTGCTCTGAGCTTCCGCAGAAAAGAATCTGAGCCAAAGACCAACGAAGAAGAGACCGGTTATCTTTAATTACGAAGCAGTTTTCTTTCCACTGCCTTGAAGAAGAAAGCATTCAAAATAAAAATAAAAAATCTAAATAAAACAATGCTGCCATATAAACATAAATCAAGGACCAGGCAGCATCATATTGTGTTGGTGTTTTAATGCAAGAGGGACTGGTGCACTTCACAAACTAGATGGCATCTTGAGGAATGAGCATTTTTGGAAAGACTACAAGAAGGCCCAAATAAGTTTTCCAAATGGACAATGACCCTCATCATACCAACAAAATGTGTTACGAAGTGTCTTACAGACAACAAGGTCAATGTTTTGGAGTGGCCATCACAAAGCTCCGATCTCAGTCCCATAGAAAACAAAGCAAAGCTGCCAATAGTTCTGTCGTGGAGGAATGGGCCAAAATATATTCCTAAAATGTTTGAGCCAAGTCATACACTTTCAAAGGCACTTCTTACCAACTATTGAGGAACTATTTGTAAACTTCTTAGTTTGAACAAAGTTCAAATTTTGGCCAATTCTTACTTACCCAAAACAGGATGATGATTTATTGACAGACAGCAAACACAAAATGCTTATGTTTTTTTATATGTAGTGTATGTGAACATCTGGTATTGACTGTATGATGAAATAATGCCTTGCGATCAATTGGTGATCTAGGGTGTACCCAGATGAGGATAATCACCAGCCCCTCTGTGACCTTGCAAGGATTAAATGGATGGAGAAAATAGATACTTAGGTAATAATTTTATATATTACTGGATAATGCAGATTTATATAAAACAGAAACTATAGTTGCCAGCAACAGTGGTAAAATGCAGAGTAATGATGCTCAGGTCCTAAGAACTTTTTCAGTTGATAAAAACACACACATAATTCACTTTTAAATAACTAACGGTTGCACAGCAAATGTCATGCGTACATGCACAGAAAAAAGTTGGCTTAAAAATGACAAGCTTCTTATAGAGAAGTAAACATGTCAATTCTCTAGCAAAGCAGCTACAAAAAGTTTTATCTGGCCTCTGGTAAGGTTGTCAAGTTGTTGTGCCTCATAGTCTGGCACAAAAAATTTGCCTCTGAAATATTTAGTGTTTCTTTGTAGGGTACACAGTGTGCCATGTGCATTACAAATGTCATTTTTATTTAACTATTCTGTAATGTCAAGGTGGCAGAAGGAGTTTTGTATAATGCCAGAACTCTAATGAATAAAAACAAACAAACTACAAAACACTACTCAAAAACATGCCTTGGGCATTGCAGAATATTATTATTTCAATGTGCTGACCTTGTCCTCATCAGCAAAAGCTCCTTTGTTTGCAGAAGCAGAGGTCCTGACATCTAAAACTGTAGCAGTAGCTGCAGTTCTGTGCTCTGCAGAGACTCCTCTGGTGCAACCATCATCATCGTGCCTAGCATCTTCATCTCCTGATTTGTCATCATCATCCCCTTGCCTCTTGGCTTTTGCAACTCTGCTTGACATCTGGACATGTTTTTAGGATTTTAAGTTAGAATGTAAAATGACACCAAAAACTAAGACAATAGATTACTCCTATACTACTGATAATTTGCCCATTGATCTTTAGATTTAAGTCAATACAAAAGCAAAATAGGAATTTGATTTTGTTTTATTTTTTGTTGTTACATTTAAAGAGAGATTTTACTTTTGAAATCATTCTAGAAAAGAATTCAAGTTGCAAGACAATTGTGTTGAAAACAAATCCAGTGTTCTTACCAGCCACACATAAAACAGTGTCATCAGCATATAAATGAAAACTTGCAACAGGACACAAATATTACAAACCATTTATTAATAGTGTAAAAAGAAGTGGACCAAAAACTCGGCCTTGGGGTACACCTGTAACTAATTCATAATCCCCATTATGCTACTCCTTGGTGCAGTTCCCAATGCGCAGAGGGAAACAATGGAGACCAGACGGCTAAGTCCATAGTTTAATAAGTCTTGCTCACCGAGTATTTTCCGACATTGAACACAAGGACCACGGTGGACTCAGACTTGTGTGGACAAACGAACCCAGGCGGAACAAAAGACACAATGGACTTTAAATACAAACTAGGAGAACACGGAGAACCAATGAACAGGGGGGACAAACAATCAGGGAAAATTCAGAACAGATGTGATAATTAAACAGAGGCCAACCAGAGAATGAACAAAACACAAGCACCAACATGTATGGCATGACATTGCCTCTTTCATCATCCTGCTCACTGTATGTAGTGGCATCATGAATATGGATCTTTGTCTAGTCTTATTTGTCACAGGTGCAGCTGGTTAAAACTTTTTTTTACCATGTTTTGTCCGGCAGAGTAGCTCTCAGAATTGTTATCTAGTGCCAAGAAGAAACCCAGCAGATTTACTTTCACAAGTGGTGCTTTACAACTAATGCTATAATGCTACGCTTGATATGTGTAAAAGAAACTTTATTAGAAAATGCTTTTGGATTGTTTTAATTGCAATGGACACAGGGATGGAAACAAAAAGGAAAAAAAAAACAAGCAGGAAAGAAAGAGAGGCGGGGCAAACAGGAAAAAGGGAGAGAAGGGGAAAAGGATACAAGCAGAAAAAGAAAGGTGAAGAGAATACAAGATAACACCCTAGAAGACTGCTTCTAAACCTGCAGAAACATATATAACAACAGCATTGTTACCGAAAGGTGCACGGTACTAATGAAAACAAGATGTATTTAGTAGTAAATGCGGCTGAATATATAACATCTGTGTATCTCTTAACACCTAATCTAAACACCTGTGGGTGTAGCTGTGAGCGCGCTTGGGTAAATAAGGTTTCTCCATAAAAATTGTCAGGATCTGCCATTTTGGGTTTTGTGTTTGTTTACTTTTTCAGTTAGGTGTTACTGTTCTTTTGGTTTAGTAGTTATGTTTATTTATTCCCACCTTGTGCTTCACAGTTTTGCAACTGCTCTGTCTGTTCTTCTGCCCCTTAGTTCTAGTGGTTTGTCCTCCCCTTGTCCTTAGATCCCCTTTAGTTATTGTTTACTCAGTGGTTTGTTTTCCTTAATATTAGTTGGTTAGTTAGTTCTGTTCCCCTCTGGCAGTTAGTTGTTTTTGGTTATTTATTCCTGCTAGATTTTGTTATCTCACTTTAGTTTATTGTTGTTGTTAGGTTATTTGTGCTATTAGGTTGTTGCTTCCCTGTTTCCACCTGTCAGTTAGTATTTGCTTACCTTTTTGTTACTTCTAGTTCCCCTCTGTTAGATTACTTATTCCCGTACTGGTTGTTATTATAGTTTACTTTTAGATCTATTTTCCCCTTGGGTTTATTTATAGGTTACTCTCTCTAGTGTCCCTGCGTTTTTCAGTACTGTAGCCATAGTAACCATTCATTAGGCCCCACATCTCATGGCGGGCCTAAGCTGATCCAGGAGAGGGAGCAGCCCAAGACCCAACCTGACACAAGAACAGGCACACACAGTAACAATCACACATTCCCAACCTCATGCATACACATTAAAACATTCATACATACTCTATACTCCCATTTCCAGGTACCGATACCCTAGAGGGGTAACCGGTCCCAGGAGACGGTCCCCTTCCTTCCAGGGTGGAGCCAAGCAGTTCGCTCTAGCACCAGACCAGACTAGTGCAGGCTTCACCCGAACCCAAGCAACCCTGGTCCAGACCCCAGCCCCCAAAGACTAGTTTTCCTATCCAGATGACAAAACAGGGGTCTACCTGGTCCAAACAAGCCTCCCAGCCAGAGCCGTCCCAGGACGAAACAGTCCCAACCCCCCAATAAATTCTGATCTCAACCCCATGAGCCCCCTATCCCCCATGAACCCCAACATGAATCTCCCGACAGGGTCACCCTCAACCAGGACACAGATATCAAACACATGCCCCCAAACCAAAATGCTATGAATCCCCTCTCCACAGGGACACACCCCCAGAAATGAGCTGCACCCGAAAAGCAGATGAGGAAACATCCACAAAACGCAAACTTTGCACACAGCCCCACACCAAGCACCCCGCTTCATCCTGCCCTCCACCAAACAGTGTGCCGTTACATCAAGGCAAGGGCCCCATGCAACGGCACCCCAGCCTTCACCCACAAGTGCAACAGAGCAGACACTACGGAGCACCATGCTCACAATGGACCCCCTGACCCCACACCAAGATGGGACAACCTCACCCGACAAGAAGTCTCTGGCCAGCAGCACACACCAACTCCAGCCCAGACCCCGATGAAAAGGACCACCCCTTCTCCCAGCCTCCAACCCCATATGGCGAACGGGGGTGTGGAAAGACCCTATGCCTAACTCTGCCTGCTCAAATATGGTGTTGATGTGTGTTGTTGTATAGTGCATTTATAAAGAAAAACAAGTGGGCAAGATTAAAATTGTACATTAAAATTGGGGCCCAGGCGGCCATGGGACCACGGAGATGGAAAACCCTCGCGGCACTCCAATGACGCACTCACACACCAAGGCCCTACATGAGTGGTAGTGTGATGGAGCAGGCAGAGGGAGGTGTCCGGGGATGGGAAGTTCCAACAAAGAAGGGAGGCACAGGCACATCTGCCGGGCCCAAAGCTTGGGACAGGTACCGGGCCCCAAGTACTGACCGAAAACCAGGATCATCGGGACCGTGTAGGCACATGCACCCTGCTATAGATAAATAAACCAAAACCACCAGTGCCAGCCAGGCAGTCAAACACCCCACCCACCACCATGCCTAAGGGAAAGACGGTGGTTCAGCAAGCTGAAGGGCGCCACAGAAAGGCCACAGTGCGCACCGCAAAGAGGCTGTGTGCCCCCTGAGACACAGAACCACCATCTAGGCCAGCCAATCAAAAACAATGGAGCCAAGCCAAGCTGCAAACTGTGCAAATGCAGCGCCAACAGCCTTCCAAAAATAAAGCCCCCCCGTGAAAGTGCACTCCCGCAAAAAGAAGACCCACAGCATCCAGACCCAAGAACAAATGCCCGACGCTCATACCCTAGCCAGAAGTAGCCCTGTGAGAAAATCCACACGAAGCCCACAAAAGGCAGAGAGCACACAGAGCCAAAACCAACCGAGAAGCTGAGACCCGTCCACCCGAGATCAACCCTGGCCAGCCCGCCTGCCCAAACCATGCAGACCCCTCTGACCCCCCCTGACAGAATCAGAACCTGCGTCAGGAACAAAGTCAAGGAACCAGAATCTGTACCGGAACCACCCAGATCCAAATGATGCCTATCCCTACCCAAGGCCAACCACCCACCTCAACCCCAGAAGAGAACGTACACCCACCCCAACATTCGAACAACTCCCAGAACACATTAGACATTTGACACCTAGGTTGACTTCGCCTCACCCCCTCCCACAGACCCTTTTCTCTGCCAACAGAATGCACTCCTTGAAGGACAGAGAAACTGTAATGAGATGGTACCTCCCCACCAATTTAGGAGGCCCCTAAGCCCACCAATGCACCGAAGGCCCCCGGGCAAAATCCCCAGGCTCAGCAAGGACCCCGGCCCATGGTGGACACGCTGCCGGAACCCCGAGCCCAGCCCACCCCAGACCTACCTAGGAGCAGCACAGCCACCGGCATGTAACCTATGTCCGCCGGCTCAGGCCCCCCAAAAGCATTGCATGCAGCCACCAGTTGTCACCCCTGAGAGCCACCAAAGCACCACCCTGGTGGGGGCCACAGCCCCTGGTGCAAGACCCCCCCAGTGAACCAAACCCAGCGACATCCCAGATGCCCCAAATCCAGTCAACCCCCAACAACGCTCCACAGGACAAAGCCAAAGGTCCCCCACCCTCATTAGGCAATGGAGCAAATTAAAGGAGCCCAGAGAGATTGATCTGATGTGGAGGCAGAGGCTATCTCCAAACTTATGAAATCCAACAAAAGGTTTCTATACTGGTTAATACAAAGAACATTTTTATTTTTTCAATTCATGAGGATAGATTTCTTAGCGATACATAAGGCAGTGAAAACCATGTGAACTGAATTTGTCTCCATGGTGACATCATCTAAGTTGCCCAAAAGGCAAACTGAAGGGGAAGGTGAAATATTACATCTCAGACACATAGCCAGCACCAGAACCCTTGAACAAGTGTACATAACCATAGCGCGTGGATGTAATTGTCAGGTATATTGCTCCAGGGGTGCTTAACTTTAAGCAAGTATCAGATGGTGCAAAACCCATCCTGAACATCTGTTGACCTGTATAGTGTACTATATGAATGATTTTATATTGTTATATTGTAAACTGAGGTTGCTAGTCATTTTAAAAGTTCTTAAACATATCTGAGACCAGAATGTTTGGTTAAAGTTGACTGATAAATCCGCCTCCCATTTCGTAATATAAACGGATATTGATTCATCTATTTTAGGGAGTGTCCTGTATACTTTAGGCAGTAATTTGGAGGGTTGAGATTATGTAGCTCTAGTACACTTGATGGCATTTGTAACCTAACGTTATTGAGCCTAAATGTAATTTTTATTATAGATTTAATTTGTTGATATTCTAAAACTGTATTCTTGTCCATGCCACATTGTATAATTAATCTGTTAAATGGGATGAACTGAATTCCTTCAAATATATGTTCCAGGTATTCAATTCCTTTACGCCTCCAATCTGGAATGTTAATCATATTGTATTTTTGTAGGGTTGTTCCAGATGAGTGTACATCTGCATTGAATTTGTGAAGGCCCTGTCATTATTAGATACTCTCACCATGCTGCTAGAGAGGATCTGATATTGAGGCTTTTAAAGCATACATGTTGTTCTAAATTTGAGCTAATAAATGGTAAGTCTGAAATCTTAATATTATTGCATGATGTCCTGTTCTACGTCTAGCCAGGGTTCATCTAGAGGACTGTGTTTAAAACATTTTTAAAGTATTGTAGCCTGTTGGCTAAGAAGTAATGGTAAAAGTTAGGCAGATCTAGTCCTCCTTTATCTTTGGTTCTCTGTAGCGTTTTTTTATCTAATACACGGGGGGGTGGGGGTTCTGCCAATTTAACCAATTTATAGAATAATATAACCAATTTATAATAATATAACCAATTTATAGAATAATTTAAAACTCTTGAGAAAGAATTTATCAATCCACTTACCTGAGAGAGAAAGGTTTATGAATACTGGAGAAAAAGTAATACATCATCCGCATAAAGACTGATTTTTTTGTTCAATATTCATGCATTTTATGCCTTTATTATCTTTAGTTTGCCTGATTGCTGCCACTAGTGGTGAGGGGGAAAGTGGGCATCCCTGCCTGGTGCCCCTCTGAAGACAGAAGCTGGAAGATGTTTGCATATTTGTCCTGATACATGCTGTTAGGGAACTGTTTAATATTTTTAACCAGTTTATGAAAGAGTTAATGTTAGGTATTAATTAGTCAACTCAGAGGAACGACACAGAATCTCTATTTTTTTTGCGCAAGAGGTAGGTCACACTGCAGTGCAAATCTACAAAGTGTTGGCACCCTCTCTCTTTATTTATATATGTGGTTCACACACACAGTTCAACAAAATGTTCAGGCCATTATGGGGTGTAAGTGTGTCTGTGTGTGTGTGGGGTCAAAAAGGGTTATGGTACATGTGTTTTGTTTTAAACAGAGAGGGAGTGGGGACTGGATACAAGCAACCCCAGATGTTGCTGACACTCCTCTTCCCCATCCCCCTTTCTGTGGAATGTGGGAAAGGGAAAAGAGCACTTTGTACAGACATGATTTATAAACAATAAAAAAGTTTTCAAAACCCCTAACAGCCCCTCCTTTTTATCACGAATAAATCATGAATTAAACATGTAAAAAAATTTTCACTCTGTGTGAGCAAAAAAAATCCACGGTGGGAAAGCAGTTTTAAAATGTGGAAAAAAATACTCACACAGCCCCTCCACCCAGGGCGACCACCAACCTGGTAGAGTACAAAAATAAAATAATGTAATAAATCAAGGAAAACAAATGTAAAAAAATTTTAAAAGAATTAAAACAACCTTGTTTCATGTCATCATTGTACTTTCCACATTTCACTTAAATAGGAAATTTTTTGGGGTTTTCTGCTATAAGGTAATTTTATCAAGTACAATTATGAGTACACTCAGGCATTGAAGATATATTATTTTTCCAACATGTCTTCATAGTCATCTTTTTTTTGGGTCCAATGTGGTGTCGACTTGAACTCAATGCTGCATATGCCGACTGTGATTTCCCTGAACCACTATCCTTTTTTACCATACATTTGCAGCATGGAATAATCCATATTGAAAAGTATGCACAGGATGATCAGAAATATCCCTATAGCGAGTAATTCATCCAATTCATCCCAATCCCCCCTTGGAGCATCCAGTCTAACCAAGAGGGGGGGGAGTCGGGGGGGCGTTTGTCATGACGTTTTGCAGGTTACGCAGGTTATTCAGTGCTCCTTTTATGTCTGAGGAATGTATATTATCTGGAATATATGTGCAACAATTTTGGTTCAGCAAACGCAAACCCCCACGTTGATGCTGTTAGAATATCCAAAGCCATGCGGTTTTTCTGAATTATCATGGCTCGCATAGCGTTAATTTCTATTTTTTTGGCCATCTTCTACTATTATGGGGGTTATTCAAAAAACCAGCCCAAAATCGGTAGCTTAAAGTTTCCACACGCAGCATTATTTTTTGCCCACACCTAACCCAAAGGGGAAGGAGAGATAGTGTCACTTTATCTCTTTTTGGCCAAGCTTAAAATTTCATCCGGGGAACATTAGTTCCCCAGAATAGGGTCGTGTGGTTTTTCATTTCTGGGCTCTCTTTTTAACCCTTTTTTGGGGAAGGTGGGTATCATCTTTACCTTACTGAGTATTATAGTGTGGTCAGATGTGAACACTGGATCACCACCCAAACCAATTCGGGGGTAGTATGAAATAAGCGTTATTCCCCCCATAACCAAGCTACCCCCTCGACCCTACATGTTTTCGTTCTGGTTGTTATTATCCTTGGGGTCCATGTGCCTCCACACTGTGTGGTGTTTCCTACATAGATAAAAAAATCATTTTCCTTTTCTCTACTCAAAAATCGTGGTGGGAATGTTTTTCCGTTGGGCATGTGCTTCGAATGGTGTGGCTTTTCCCCTTATTACTGATTTTGCAGAGGCTGCATTTCTTGGGGTCAGATGTGCAGTTACGTGGGGTCACATGCATATGCCAGAGAATTGTTGTAATATGTGTAAAATTTCATTTTTTTTATTAACCCTTTGGATGCCTTCTCCTTTCTGTCCGGTTTTGACCGGGAACAATGAAAAAAAGACGCTTCACATACCCCAGAGTCCTAATTTAAAAGGCACGTGCTGCTTCTGTGAAAAATTCCTTTTTTTCCACAGGCACTGTAGGGCCCCTGGGAATTAACTGGCCATGATAGAACATACATAACAATCAATTTTATTTTGGGTTTAGCTGTTTCATACACATAACGATACCAAAAAGTTCTGCAGAAACAGATGTCTTCCCCTTCTTTTGGGGTCTGAGAGGTGAGCCTTCCGGTGTCCATCTCTCCTCGTTTTGATGTCGTATCCTGTGGATCCTGCCCCTTAAACAGAAAAAGAGTCCTGCTAGCAGAATTAGAATCAGGCTTATCAGTCCTGTCCACATGTTACAAAAAAGCCATGCTAAGTTATGCACAGGTCAGTTGTTTTCTTCACCGGGTTTTGAGATGCCCCAAACCCTATGGGTCACCAGCCTCTTTGTAGCCGGTCTTCCCCTGTTACCCCGTCGGGTTTGGGTTTTGGCTCCTGTAATGGTAATATTGGGTTAAGTGACTCTTTTTGGTCCAGGATGGTCTCTCTGTGATTTTTAGAGCTGTCGGTGGTGGTCAGGGGAGAACTCGGTATGGCCTTTCCAGCAAGGGGCGCTCCAGTCCCCTTTCTATGGAGTGCCTTAATCAGGACCAGGTCTCCAGGTCTCAGATTGTTTTTGGGGAATAGGAGCAGAATTTACTGGCAGACTACTGGACAACTGTAATTCCTTTGTTTTAACATTTTATTCATCCATTCAGGCTAATGGGGGTTTTTTCCTGCTGTGCGTTTTTCCCCTTGTCATCGATTTCTGATGGCAATGGAAAAGGTTTTTCCATACACTGTTTTTAAAATGGAGTGAGACCATTTTGATTTGGAGTTATTCTTTTTTTCCCTCCATAGTTTAACCAAGGATAGGGAATCGGGGCCACGGCCCCCCCTGTTTCTGCCACCGCTTTCCTTTAATCTATTTTTTTATTGTTCCATTTGTTCGTTCAACCAACCCAGCATTTGGGTGGTAAGAACAATGGTTTTTTAACTGAAAACCCTAATGCTTTTCCCCTCCTTGGACCGCCACCTTAACGTGGTGGAGGGGTTTTGGGGTGTTCAAAGAAACCCTAGAGGCTATGTTGTTTTTGGGGCTTAAATGCCCCCTGGCAAACAGGCTCTAGGTGAATGGGTCAGACAAAGAGCGGTTCAAGAATCCTTCATGGGGGACAAATATATCGAGGCACGTGACGTCGCCCGGGTATCGGGGGGGGGAAGCCGGGGTCCCACCCTGGAGCCGGCCTGGGGTCGGGACTCGTCGGAGAGCGCCTGGTGGGTGGGTTGCTCCTCACGGGCCGGGCCCGGGGCCAAGCCCGAATGAGAGACGCGGGGCCATCCCCCAGGGGGCCCACCACCTGCAGGGGGAACCGTGAGGGACCGGTGCAAAGAGGATTGGGTGGGACGAAGGGTGGAGACCTCAGCGGGCCGATCCCCAGATGCTTAGGCTGGCTCTAGGGACGTGGAATGTTACCTCGCTAGGGGGGAAGGGGCCTGAGCTTTTTCGGGAGGGTCGAGAGATATCGACTAAAAATAGTCGGGCCTCGCTCCCACCACAGTTGGGCTCTGGAACCCATCTCCTTTGAGAGGGGCGGGACTCTCTTCTACTTTTGGAGTGGCCCACGGGGAGAGGGCGGGCTGGGGTGGGTTTGCTTGTTGCCCCCCAGCTCCCGTCTCGTGTTGGGGGTTTACCCGGTGGATGAAAAGGGCGCATCCCTGCGCCTTCGGGTCGGGGATAGGTCTCTGACTGTCGTTTCGGCCTACGGGCGAGCCCCCTTAGTGGCGGAGAACCCGGCCTTCTTGGTGTCCCCTGTCGGGGGGGGCTGGATAGTGCCCCTCCCCCGGGGACTCCATTATTCTGCTGGGGGACTTCAACGCCCACGTGGGAAATGACAGTGACACCTGGAAGGGCGTGATCGGGAGGAATGGCCTCCCCGATCTGAATCCGAGTGGTGTTTTGTTATTGGCCCCTTTGTGCTAGTCACGGATTGTCCATAATGAAAACCCTGTTCAAGCATAAGGGTGTCCCATCAGTGCACTTGGGAACCAGGACACCCAGGCAGGAGGTCAATGATCGACTTTGTTGTCGTATCATCAGACCTTCGGCCGAATGTTTGGGGGACATGGGGTAAAAAAGGGGGCTGAGCTGCTCCACTGATCCCCAACCTGGTGGTGAGTTGGATCCGCTGGAGGAGGAGAAAGCCGGGGACAGACTTGGCAGGCCCAAGCGCATATGGGGGTCTGCTGGGAACCCCTGGCGGAGCCCTCGCCAGGGATGTATTCAACTCCACCTCCGGGAGAGCTTTGACCAGATTCCGAGGGATGTTGGAGACATAGAGTGTGAGTGGACCATGTTCTCCGCATCTATTGTCGATGCTGCTGCCTGTAGCTGCAGCCGTGAGGTCTGCGGTGCCTGTCGCGGCGGCAATCCCAGAACCCGGTGGTGGACACCGGCAGTAAGGGATGCTGTCAAGCTAAAGAAGGAGTCCTATCGGCTGTGGTTGGCTTGTGGGACTCCTGAGGCGGCTGACGGGTACCGTGAGGCCAAGCGTGCTGCGGCCCGGGCTGTGGCAGAGGCAAAAACCCGGGCCTGGGAGGAGTTCGGTGAGGCCATGGAGAAGGACTACCGGTCGGCCCCGAAGCGATTCTGGCAAACCGTGCGGCGCCTCAGGAGGGGGAAGCAGTGCTTCGCCAACACTGTTTATAGTGGGGGTGGGAGGCTGCTGACCTCAATTGGGGACATTATGGAGCGGTGGAAAGATGGAAAGAGTACTTAGAGGATCTCCTCAATCCTGCCATCACGCATTCCCTGAGAGACTGGGGACTCAGGGTTGGACTCTTTCATCACCCAGGCTGAAGTCACCCCGGGGGGTTTAAAAAAGCTCCGCGGGGGAAGGGTTTTTGGGGTGGATGAGATCCCCCCTGAGTACCTCAAATCTCTGGATGTTGTGGGGCGTCATGGTTGACACACCTCTTCAACATTGCATGGCGGTCGGGGGCAGTGCCTCTGGACTGGCAGACCGGGGTGGTGGTCCCCCCTTCATAAGAAGGGGGACCGGGTGGGTGTGTTCCCAACTACAGGGCGATCACACTCCTCGCCCCCCTGGTAAGGCCTACGCCAGGGTATTGGAGTGGGGGCCGGCCAATACGAACCTCTGCTTCAGGAGGAGCAGTGTGGTTTTTCGTCCTGGCCGTGTAATGCGGACCAGCTCTATACCTCTACAGGGTCCCGAGGGCTCATGGGATTTGCCCAACCGGTTCACATGTTTTTGGGGACCTGGAGAAGCTTTTTGGGTGTGCCCGTGATGCCTTGTGGGAGTGCTCCAGGAGTATGGAATGGGGGGCCCTTTATTAGGGGCCATCGGGTCCTGTACGAGCGGAGCAGGATTTTTGGTCCACATTGCCGGCACTAAGTCGGACCTTTTCCCCTGCATGGGACTCCGGGCGGGGTGCCCTATGTCACCGGTCCTGTTCAAAAATTTTTAGGACAGGATTTCTAGACGCAGCAAAGGGCGGAGGGGGTCTGGTTTGGGGACCAGTGGATTTTTTTGTCTTTTTTTTGCAGATGACGTGGTCCTGCTGGCCCCCTCTAGCCAAGACCTACAGCATGCGGTGGGGCGGTTCGCACCCGAGTGTAAGCGGCTGGGATGAAGATCAGCTCTCCAAGTCAGAGGCCATGGTACTCAACCCGGAAAAGGGTGCTTGTCCTCTTCAGGTTGGAGGGGAGTTCCTGCCTCAAGTGGAGGAGTTCAAGTATCTCTGGTCTTGTTCACGAGTGAGGGAAGAATGGAGCAGGAGATGGACAGACGGATCGGTGCGGCTGCCGCAGAATGGGGGCTGTGCCAGTCCGTAGTGGTGAAGAGAGAGCTGAGCCGAAAAGCGAAGCTCTCAATTTACGGTCGGTCTACATTCTTACCCTCCCTATGGCCATGAACTTTGGGTCATGACCAAAAGAACGAGATCCCCGGATACAACGGGGTTTTAAAGAGCTTCCCCCGTAGGGTGGCCCCGGGCACTCCTTTAGAGATAGGGTGAGGAGCCGGGGCCTTCGGGAGGGGCTTGGAGTAGAGGCCGCTGCTCCTCCACATCGAGAGGAGCCAGTTGAGGAGGCTCGGGCATCTATACGGGATGCCTCCTGGACCCTCCGGGGGTGTTCCAGGCACGTCCCCCCGGGAGGAGGCCAGGGGACGGCCCAGGACACGCTGGAGGCACTATGTCTCTCGGCTGGCCTGGGAACGCCTTGGGCTCCCCCCGGAGGAGCTGGAGGAGGTGTCTGGGGAGAGGGACGTCTGGGTGTCTCTGCTGACACTGCTGCCCCCGCGACCCGGTTCCGGATAAGCGGAAGACGACGAGTACGAGTACGAGTACGAGCCTAATGCTTTAGAGCACAGTTCTATTACAATATTTACAAAATGAGTCCCATTATCTGAATTTATGATTTGTGGGATACCATATGTGGGGAAAAAATGTGTCACTAAACTCTTTGCCACTGTGAGTGCATCACAGTGCTTTACAGGGTATATTTCAACCCACTTTGAAAATGCATCTATGAACACTAAACAATATTTCTTCCCCCCTGACCATGATAACTCTATGAAATCCATGTGTATCGTGTGAAAGGGATGAGTTGCTGCTGGGAACTGGACTCTTTTGGGTCTCATGTTTCCCTGTGGATTTTGTTTGCAGCAGATAATACATGATCTACAAAAGTTTTTTGCATAGTCAGAAAAATTTATGGTGTGGAAATGTAGATTTACTAAGTGTATCATACCCCCTTTTGACACATGGGAAATTCCGTGTGTCACATGGGCCGCCGTCCTGTAAAAATTCTTTGGTAATATTGGTTTTTTTTTTTCCAAAATGATAAATGTCAACTCTTTTTTTATGGCCCCTCTATTCAGCCAAGATTTAACTTCTTCAGCTGGGCGGATTGTTGTGAATCTTTCAGCACATCGAAATTTATAAATAGGAGATCTGACATTTTTCAGTGTGAGGGGAAGCTTCGAGGCCCCTATTTTAGCAGAAATGTCAGCAAAAAGTGTTCCCCCTTTTTTTTCCATGGTTTTTCATCAGATTGATGTGCTTTTCATTTACAAAGCGCTATCTTTGCTGGTAGCTGGGTAGCTAACAGCAATCGTTTTAACAGATTAAAATGTGTCAATTCTGTTCCCAGATGATTTTTTTAAACCCTCTAACCCCAAATTTTTTTGGCAAAATGGTGAACAGAACTGAATACATATTGGCTGTCCTGGGGAGATGGTTAGGATTTTTTCCTTCATGTAATTCACAGGCTCTGATGACAGCATACAGCTCTGCAGTCTGCAGTCTGCTGACCATGTATGGGGCAGGGCCTGTGATTCTATAATTTTAGTTTCAGGGGTTTACTGCATAACCAACTCTTTTTTTTCATATTCATCTTTTGATGGCGATCCATCCACAAAGATTATTTGTGAGTTTTGCCAGAGGGGTCTGAGAGATGTCTTGCCGGGGGTTTTGGTTTTTTCCTCAACCTTTGTTTTGCAGGAAAATGTGGTTTCCATCTTTCCCTTTTGGAATTTAAACGTGCTAGGGTTCAGTGGACCACATCTTTGAAAAAGTTATATTTGGTTGTGAGAGTAGCAATGAGGTCAATGCGATATGCCTTGCATGTGTCAAGAAAGGAAGTGAGGTTTGTAGCAATACAAGTGACACTGAATGAGGAACTTTCAGTGTGAGTGGGTGGCACAGCACAATTTCAGCTGTCTGCTTCACAGCTTCATCCTCAACCTGTCTATTTCTTCATTTAGACCAAAGCTGAGATGCCCCCAATAGAAATGAGCAATCCAAGTGTTTCAGAAAAAACGAATGGAAGAATGGGAGGTCATCAAAATTAGGGGCATATAAACTGACAATACATAACTTTTGGCTATGTATAGATATTTTTTTTAATTATAAATCTACCCTCTGGATCTGTAACTGTGTTAAATTAATATTTTTTGAGTTAAATTTGCTACTCTCCTTTGGCTAGAATTATGGTGGATGAAAACAAAATAGGAAACTCCGATGATTTAAGATCATTTGATTAATGAATCTCTTGTAATAAGACAATGTCTGGTTGTAATCTTTTAATTTGATTAAAATCTGTGACTTTCTTTCTGGTGCCGGCTCCATGCACATTCCATGCAACAAACCTTAGTGTGCCCATAGCTGTGCGTGAGTAGTTAAAGTTGGAGAGCGCATATTACCATAGAAATAAATAGACCCGAGTGAAATCATAGTTAGAATAAGAATCAGACTTATTGCCAAGTTTGTATAGACAAACAAGGAATTTGACATTGGTAATCTTTGCTCTCAATTATGAAGAATATCTTTATAAATGTACATACACTCACAGGCCACTTTATTAGGTACACCTGTCCAACTGCTCGTTAACACAAATTTCTAATCAGCCAATCACATGGCAGCAACTCAATGCATTTAGGCATGTAGACATGTTTAAGACTATCTGCTGTAGTTCAAACCGAGCATCAGAATGGGGAAGAAAGGTGATTTAAGTGACTTTGAATGTAGCATGGTTGTTGGTGCCAGATGGGCTGGTATTTCAGAAACTGCTGATCTACTGGGATTTCCACGCACTACCATCTCTAGGGTTTAAAGAGAATGGTCCGAAAAAGAGAAAATATCCAGTGAGTGGCAGTTCTGTGGGCGCAAATGCCTTGTTGGTACCAGAGGTCAGAGGACAATGGCCAGACTGGTTCGAGCTGATAGATGGGCAGGAGAAACTAAAATAATCACTAGTTACAACCAAGGCATGCAGAAGAGCATCTTTGAACGCACAACACATTGAACCTTGAGGCGAATGTGCTATAGCAGCAGAAGACCACACCGGGTGCCACTCCTGTCATCTAAGAAAAGGAGAAAGAGGCTACAATTCGCACAGGCTCACCAAAATTGGACAATGGAAGATTGGAAAAATGTTGCCTGGTTTGAGTCTTGATTTCTTCTGCGACATTCAGATGGTAGGGTCAGAATTTGGCGTCAACAACATGAAAGCATGGATCCAACCTGCCTTGTATCAACTGTTCAGGCTGGTGGTGGTTGTGTAATGGTGTGGGGGATAGTTTCTTGGCACACTTTGGGCCCCTTAGTACCAATTGAGCATTGTGTCAACGCCAACAGTATTGTTGCTGACCATGTTCATCCCTTCATGACCACAGTGTACCCATCTTCTGATGGTTACTTTCAGCAGGGTAACGCGCCATGTCATAAAGCACGAATCATCTCAGACTGGTTTCTTGAACATGACAATGAGTTCACTGTACTCAAATGGCCTCCACAGTCACAAGATCTCAATCCAATAGAGCACCTTTGGGATGTGGTAGAACGGGAGATTTGCATCATGAATATGCAGGCAACAAATCTGCAGCATCTGTGTGATGCTATCATATCAATATGGACCAAAGTCTCTGAGGAATGTTTCCAGTACCTTGTTGAATCTATGCCACGAAGGATTACGGGAGTTCTGAAGGCAAAAGGGGGTCCAACCCGGTACTAGCAAGGTGTACCTAATAAAGTGGCCGATTAGTATATACACAATTGACTTAACAATAGAATATAATGTGAGATCGGTCTAAGTATGCATGGTGTTGTTCTGGAACTCTGACTGTAAAGTGTTCATCAGAGAAACAGCCTGGGGGAAGAAACTGTCCCTGTGGCAGCTGGTTTTAGCAGACAGCGCTCTGTAGCACTGACCTGAAGATAACAGCCTAAACAGTTTGTGTGCAGGGTGTGTGGGGTCTGTAGAGATTTTAGCTGCCCTTTTTCTGACCATAGACCTGCATCAGTCCTGGATAGAGGGAATGTCAGCCCTGATGATTCTCTCAGCAGGCCTGAGTGTTCGTTGCAGTCTGGACCTGCCTGGTTTGTGGATGAGCCAAACCAAACTGAGATGGACAAAGACAAGACAGACTGAATGATGGCAGTGTATAAGATGACTAGCAGTTCCTGTAGAAGGTTGTACTTCTTGAGTTGCCACAGGAAGTATAGTCTCTGCTGGACCTTCTTCCGCCCATTGTCTATGGGTGAGGACCATCTCAGGTTTCGAGAAATTTTTGTTCCTAGGAACCGGAAGTGGTCCACAGCAGACACAGTGTTGTTGAGAATGGTGAGGGAAACCATACTCAACTCTACCATCTAAAGTCTACCATCATCTCCACGGTCTTGAGTGGGTTCAGTTCCAGGTGGTTCTGACCACACCAGTGTACCAGCCAATCCTGTATGAAGACTCATCACTGTCCTGGATTAGTCCAATAACAGTGGTGTCATCTGCAAACTTCAGGAGATTCACAGACGGGTCCACTGAGATGCAATCATTTGTGTAGAGGGAGAATAGGAGTGGGGAGAGAACACACCCCTGGGGGGCAACGGTGCTGATGGTTCTTGTGCAGGAGAAGATCCTCCGCAGCCTCCATGCTGCTGCCGGTCCTTTAGGAAGCTGGTGATCCACTGACAGGTGTAGGCCGGGATTTTGAGCTGGATGAGCTTCTGGTGGAGGATGTCTCAGTTGATAATGTTGAAGGTCGAGCTAAAGTGCACAAAGAGGATCCTGGCGTAGATCTCTGGGTGGCTGAGGTCTTGCAGGATGAAGTGTAGTCCCAAAGGATTTCATAACCATAGACGTCAGCGCGACAAGCCTGTAGGTATTTGATCCTGTGATGGTGGAGCATTTGACGCAAGAGGGAACCTCACACCACTCCAGTACATTGATGAAGATCTCAGTGTTAGTGTTAGTTTGTGCTTGGGGTTGCCTGATATAAAGTCCAGAAGCAGAGATATAGTAGAAAAGAAGATAGAAAATTAAGAAGGTGCTGGGGGTAACAGGGGTTGAGAGATATAGGGTTATATTAAAAAATATTTGTGTGTGCGTGTGTGTGTGTGTGTGTGTGTGTGTGTGTGTGTGTGTGACAGACAGAAACAAAAAACAGGCAAAATGAGAGGAGACAAAAAGGAGCAAATACCCGAAAGCACAGCCATGGCCCTGCCCACATCTAATAATGTAAACACCATGCTGGACTGTGCTTTACATTAGATTATAACTGCCCATTATCTAACCAGTGCTACATGTTTTAGACTGACCTGCTGTTCCTCCTAATAAAGCCACGGAGCAGAGCCATTAAAATAGAATTTATCTACAACCACTGTAGCTCTGGTGCCTTTGGTGATATATTTCTTCCTGATTTGGAATAATACTCGCCTCCAATCCAGAATCTTCTTTGGTAAATGATCGTTAATGTCTACCCCAACTTCTGACCTGCTCTTTTTGCTTGTAGTGCTCAAACTTTGCTATAAATGGCTGAGGTTGAACATGATGTAATGTGATGTTTTTCACCTCGTCACTTGGGAGTTTCAGCTGACATTGTTGAAATTCATGGACCGTGGATTTGGCGTCCTCCTCTGCCCATTCTGGGACGCCGGAGAAGACAAGGTTGTCCCGCATGCCCTGATCTTGTATATCCAGGATGGTCTTCTTGACTTTTTTATTTTCTCTGGACAGCTGCATCATTCCATTGGTATGTGTTTTCATGTTCTCCCTCAGCGTTTAGTTCTTTGCTGTAAGTGAAGCTAGTTGTTCCTGGCTGAACTCCAGAGACTCCCTTAGAGCGCTGGAATTCCCTGTGGAGAACTTCCACCAGTGTGAGACGATCATTCAGGCTGGTTAGCTTCTTGTCGATAGAGTCCAGTACATTAGCTTTTCTCTGAACGGGTGTGTTTTGATGTTGGTGTTGTCATGGGTGCAGATTTTTGTGGCTTGCCCATTACAATGTTTTCAAAACATTTATCCACGTAGCTCTCCAGGCTGTCCGAGGTTTCCTCGTCCAATTTGTTTTATTGGGAAAATATGAGACAGTAACGTTTGTTGTGTTTGTTTGTTTACCAGTATACCACCATATTACTTGCACAGTTCTTGTGAGACGTCAGCCACTCATCATGCCAGCATCATGATTGCTCTGAAATAAGCAATTTTAGGTTGAGTAATTGTTTTTTTGTAGCAATTTCTGAACTTGTCAAAATCAACACACAGCTGCCTTACTTGAGTTGCACAATCTTTTGGTTTCCAAATTTTGTATAGCTGCCAAGAGAAAGTAATCTGTATGTGTCATTATATTTATACCTTTGAGAAAAGAGAGGCCATGGATTATTAATTCAAAGTTCACAGACACTTTGATCAACTTGAAAAAGTTAATGCCTCGATTATATGTATTTCATAGAAATTAATAGGGATGCCAATAAATGTTACAATTATATTTTAACAAGGATTTTTGTTCACCACCTGAATATAGTGATATATACACTGCTCAAAAAAATAAAAGGGAACACTTAAACAAAACAATATAACTCCAAGTAGATCAAACTGTCCACTTAGGAAGCAAAACTGATTGACAATCAATTTCACATGCTGTTGTGCAAATGGAATAGACAACATGGGGAAATCTTTGGGCGATTTCAAGCCCACCTCAATAAAGTAGTGGTTCTGGGGGGTGGGGAACCAAAAACCACTTCTCAGTACCTATGCTTTCGTGCTGATGTTTTGGTCACTTTTGAATGTTGGTGGTGCTTTGACACCCGTGGTAGCATGAGAAGGACTCCACAACCCACACAAGTGGCTCAGGTAGTGCAGCTCATCCAGGATGGCAGATCAATGTGAGCTGTGGCAAGAAGATTTGCTGCGTCTGTCAGCGCAGTGTTCAGAGCCTGGAGGCGCTACCAGGAGACAGGCCAGTACACCAGGAGATGTGGAGGAGGCCGTAGGAGGGCAACAACCCAGCAGCAGGACCGCTACCTCCGCCTTTGTGCAAGGAGGAATTGGAGGAGCACTGCCAGAGCACTGCAAAATGACCTCCAGCAGGCCACAAATGTGCATGTGTCGGCACAAACGGTTAGAAACAGACTCCATGAGGATGGTATTAGGGCCTGATGTCCACAAATGGGGGTTGTGCTCACAGCCCAACACCGTGCAGGACGCTTGGCATTTGCCAGAGAACACCAGGATTGGCAAATTCGCCACTGGCGCCCTGTGCTCTTCACAGATGAAAGCAGGTTTACACTGAGCACATGTGACAAAAACGTGACAGAGTCTGGAAACCCGTGGAGAGCGATTTGCTGCTGCAACATCCTTCAGCCTGACCGGTTTGGCAGTGGGTCAGTTATGGTGTGGGGTGGCGTTTCTTTGGAGGGCCACATGGCCCTCCATGTGCTCGTCAGAGGTAGCCTGACTGCCATTAGGTACTGAGATGAGATCCTCAGACCCCTTGCGAGACCATATGCTGGTGCGGTTGGCCCTGGGTTCCTCCTAATGCAGGACAATGCTAGACCTCATGTGGCTGGAGTGTGTCAGCAGTTCCTGCAAGATGAAGATATTGAAGCTATGGACTGGCCCACCCGTTCCCCAGACCTGAATCCGATTGAGCACATCTAGGACATCATGTCTCGCTCCATCCACCAACGTAACGTTGCACCACAGACTGTCCAGGAGTTGGCGGATGCTTTAGTCCAGGTCTGGGAGGAGATCCCTCAGGAGACCATCCACTGTCTCATCAGGAGCATGCCCAGGCGTTGTAGGGAGGTCATACAGGCACGTGGAGGCCAGACACAATACTGAGCCTTATTTTGACTTGTTTTAAGGACATAACGTCAAAGTTGGATCAGCCTGTAGTGTGTTTTTCCATTTCAATTTTGTGTGTGACTCAAAATCCAGGCCTCCATTGGTTAATAAATTTGATTTCCATTGATTATTTATGTGTGATTTTGTTGTCAGCACATTCAACTTTGTACAGAACAAAATATTCAATGACAATATTTCATTCATTCAGATCTAGGATGTGTTATTTGAGTGTTCCCTTTATTTTTTTGAGCAGTGTATAATGTATATTTAATGGTGGAGTGTAAGGTTATGCTGCTGCAATAAATGATTCATTTATTTTAAAGATTTTCATACAGTTTTACAAGTGGTAACAAAAGGTGTGAAGAGTTCAACTCTGTTGAATGCACACTGTTGTTAGAATGTCTCTGTTTTTTTTCCGTGGGTGTTTATAGGAGGTGTCTGAGGGGGGTAATCATCAGAAAACAAGCAATCAACAGAGGCTGTCTGTCTCTCTGATCAACTGTAGGACCCCCATAGACCAAATGTTAAAGCATTAAATATGTTTTCTAGCTTCATGAGGACCATTTTAAGTTTTAGGCCATTAGAATGGAAAGGTTTCAAATTTTTTGAACCTTTTGGACATTTCTTTGCTTGAATCTGATGAAATACTGGTTTTAGTTTTATAGTTAAAACTAGTTAGATTTATGTCTATATCACTGGGTCCTGTATATATGCAAGTAACCAGGCGGTATCATGTTAATGGAGATCCTCATAAAGGTAGAAACCTAACCAGTAATGTGTGTGTAAGTATCTGACTGTGTCTAATCAGCCAACAAGAATCTGTAAATACTGTCAGTGAGGCATCAATCATTGAACACCCACACATCAGTCTGATCACACTAAGCACACAGACACATATGACATGTGTCACTCAAGGAACGAAGGAGCAAGTTTATCCTGTGCTTTCCTATCCTTGAAATTATTAAATTTCTCATAACCTTGAAAACTGGAAAAGTGGAACTTCATCAATTTTACAGCATGTCTATATCTATGGAAATCCATCCTTTTGCAGCTGGTGAGTTTAAGGTGTGTACATTTAATTTTTATTTGAATATCTGAAATGGCAACAGGCTCATCTCCATAAATTACAATGTAATTGAAAAGTTGCTTAATTTTATAATCTCAATTCAGACAGCAAAGCCCATACTCTCGGCCAGTGGTCTTTCTGTATGGAGTTTGCATGTTCTCCCCGTGCATGCGTGGGTTTTCTCCATGTACTCCGGTTTCCTCCCACTGTCCAAAAATATGGCTGTTGGGTTAATTGGTCCCTCTAAAATTGCCCTTAGGTGTTTGAATGAGTGTGTGCATGGTTGTTTGCGTGTTGCCCTGCGATGGACTGGCGACCTGTCCAGGGTGTACCCTGCCTCTCACCCATAGACTGCTGGAGATAGGCACCAGCTCTCCCGTACCCCCTTAGAGGGGGGAATAGAAAATCAATAGATGGACAGATGGATGGACCAATGAAAATATTTTAACCCATTACTTCCTGAATTTTTTTCTCTTGTTCTAGGTGGAAGACACACGTTTTCTCTCCCTCCCTCCCTACTGATCTCTGCTTCTGCTTTTGTCTGTATTATTCTCAGAGCCTCGCTTTGCATATCCTCCAAACTTGTAAATTATGGATTTGGTCAGCTGGACTCTCAACGTAATTGATCAAATTTGTTTCGGCAGGAAGACAAGGTAAAGGAGACCCTCTTGTCCAGACGGGGCGTTCTTCTCTGGATACACAATGGATTCTTGGCAGCAGTGGAAGATTGTGTGCCTGACTATGATGTCGGTCGTGGACGTAGAAGATGTGTATATATTTGGACTTTTGATAACAGGATTTCTGATTTTTGGAGTTGGTGGTTACCTGGCTTATCGAGTAATTCGCAAAACGTGGGCGGCTGTTCAAAGTATTCCAAAGCTGCCTGCGACGTTGGATGGAGTCTGTAGAGCGATCAACACTCACAACAATGTTAAGAGAGCAGAATCGCAAGCTGGACACGATTCTTGAACAGAATCGCAGCCTGGCAGCGGTTGGTTAAAGGATATTATCTTGGAGAAGTTGTACGGAAAGTCTGCGGAAAGTACCAGAAATTTGGCCATTTGGATTCGCAATTGAGTCATACGTGTAAAACTCTTAAGGTAGTTGGAAATTCACAACTGCCTTAACCACCACATTTTTTGTTTTTCTAAATCCAGCGCTACAACGTGGCCTTGGCAACTTCTGCTAACTGGCTGTCGACAAAATATCTCCTGGATGTTATATAAACACACCGCTCTTCCCCAGCACTCCCCTACCAGCTGTGTGCTGATAGGACTATGCGGCCGATTGATAAAACTTCCACCTCTCTTCTCAAGGACAAAGGCGCTTCTAACAGTGTTGACAGTCTAATTCTTGCAAACACACTCAGACCTATATATTCGCACCCTCAAGATTCCACCGTACCCTTGATTAATCTTTACTTATGTGTGTGTTGCCTACCCCTGCTGAGGTTTTTTGTACTATTTCAGACTCTATTCTGCTAAGAATAGAGTCTGAAATATGATATTTTTCTCCTCCTATCTTACTTTACCTAAATGTGTGATTTCATTACTTTTAATAGATTTTCAGATTTTTTAGAAGGATTACCAGCAAAATCAAATATTAGTTTTTGAAAATTTGACCGCAGCTGTTTTTACACCAATGACCAGAGATTTTTAGATTTCTTAGAAGGATTCATAGATTTTTAGATTTCTTAGAAGGATTGTATTACAACAATTTCACACCGGTGAAAGCCAAACATTACTAGCATTTAAAAAGTTTGGACCTACCAGTGACCCAGCTTCTCTACTTAGACTTCAGTGAGTTCCCATGACTGTTACTATTTGAATGATGGGACCACAGCTCCCTCATAAAAGCGACCTCAAGGATTAATATTATCATTTTTGTTCTAGCACAGGATGAATTCCTTACCACAGAGGACTTAATTAGCTAATTACCTCTAGTAGAAAGATTGGATTAGAACCATCTCTTCCAACAAAACCCCCAAAGATTCTTAGTGTCATTTGATTTGTTTTTCTTTGTTTGATTTTCTGTATCATTGTAATGTTTCTCCTCATGTACAGCGCTTTGAGTGCCTTTTTGCTGAAAAGCGCTATATAAATAAACTTGACTTGACTTTAATTTAATTTATCATTATATAAAGAATACATTTAGAATTTCATCTCAAGCATGTTCCTAAATTAAGAAGAGATTGCTATTTTGACAGTAAACAGGTATTAAATTAGGTATTATTTAGCATACACAATTACTAAGTTGGACATAATTGGGCAAAAGGGGGACAAAGTGGTTCCAATAAGATCACTGATGTGTGTTATGTTTGCATCAACAGACAATAATGGTATAATTCCGCCACCTTGGCCATGTGGTGGTTTGAGGTGAATTTGCTATTATTGTTTACAAGGAGTATGGTTTAGGCAATGCTATGGCTTGCGCAATCATGAGGAAGACTGCTAACTTGACACTTGCCCAGCAGACCTTCAATGACCACCGGTCCATGGAGGGTTACCCACAAAAGGTCATTGGTAAAGAAAAGTGGCTTTTCATAGAGTGCTGCATCCAAGCAAATTCTTTGAAATTTTAGTGGAAGGAAAATGTGTGGCAAAGAAAGTGCTAAAGGAACAAGGATGAAAGGACACATAGAAGTGTGAGGCAAATCGTGAACTGAGGCAGGAGTCAGGGCTTCAATACCTAACAACAAGATGCTGGGAGACAGAATCACAGGGAGAACCCGATGGCTTGAAATGGCCAACTACATCATTTAGAATGGCCAGAGTTACTGATTCAGCTTGAGTTGTTTTCGTTGGGCTAGAGCTCAGCTTTGGCTTTAGGCGGCGTGATTTTCATAGGTGCCACAGTGTCACGTTATACTGGTTTGAAGTCGGACCAATGTGCAGAGCATACCAAGGGAGCCACATGGTGAGTTGAAGAGTTATTTTAATAATAATAATAAACAAAGAACTTACAAGATGGCAAGACACTTAACATGGGTAAGATACAGGGGTTGGACAATGAAACTGAAACACCTGGTTTTAGACCACAAGAATTTATTAGTTTGATGTAGGGCCTCCTTTTGCGGCCAATACAGCGTCAATTCGTCTTGGGAATGACATATACAAGTCCTGCACAGTGGTCAGAGGGATTTTAAGCCATTCTTCTTGTAGGATAGTGGCCAGGTCACTACGTGATACTGGTGGAGGAAAACGTTTCCTGACTCGCTCCTCCAAACCCCCAAAGTGGCTCAATAATATTTAGATCTGGTGACTGTGCAGGCCATTGGAGATGTTCAACTTCACTTTCATGTTCATCAAACCAATCTTTCACCAGTCTTGCTGTGTGTATTTGGTGCATTGTCATCCTGATACACGGCACTGCCTTCAAGATACAATGTTTTGAACCGTTGGATGCACGTGGTCCTCAAGAATGGTTCGGTAGTCCCTTGACAGTGACGTGCCCATCTAGCACAAGTATTGGGCCAAGGGAATGCCATGATATGGCAGCCCAAACCATCACTGATCCACCCCCATGCTTCACTCTGGGCATGCAACAGTCTGGGTGGTACGCTTCTTTGGGGCTTCTCCACACCGTAACCTCTCCGGATGTGGGGAAAACAGTAAAGGTGGACTCATCAGAGAACAATACAGTTTTCACATTGTCCACAGCCCAAGATTTGCGCTCCTTGCACCATTGAAACCGACGTTTGGCATTGGCATGAGTGACCAAAGGTTTGGCTATAGCAGCCAGGCCGTGTATATAGACCCTGTGGAGCTCCCGACGGACAGTTCTGGTGGAAACAGGAGAGTTGAGGTGCACATTTGATTCTGCCGTGATTTGGGCAGCCGTGGTTTTTATGTTTTTTGGATACAGTCTGGGTTAGCACCGAACATCCCTTTCAGACAGCTTCCTCTTGCGTCCACAGTTAATCCTGTTGGATGTGGTTCGTCCTTCTTGGTGGTATGCTGACATTACCCTTGATACCGTGGCTCTTGATACATCACAAAGACTTGATGTCTTGGTCACAGATGCGGCAGCAAGACGTGCACCAACAATTTGTCCTCTTTTGAACTCTGGCATGTCACCCATAATGTTGTGTGCATTTCAATATTTTGAGCAAAACTGTGCTCTTACCCTGCTAATTGAACCTTCACACTCTGCTCTTACTGGTGCAATGTGCAATCAATGAAGACTGGCTACCAGGCTGGTCCAATTTAGCCATGAAACCTCCCACCCTAAAATGACAGGTGTTTCAGTTTCATTGTCCAACCCCTGTAGAATCCAGGGTAGCAAACAGGGTTGTGGACAGTTTCAGGGTAGACGTCAGGAGGAACCAGTGGCAAACGATGAAGACCAGAGAGTTTTAAATACTGAGGTAAGTGGAGTATGGAACCAATAAGCAAGGAGAGGAACTAATCGGGAGGAATATGAGACAGCTGGTGACAAGGGAGCCTAAAGAATACTAAGGGAGAATGATTAACAAACACAAATGAGCAGGGACTACAGGGAGGTAACAGGAAAACATCTAAGTAAACAATGACTAAACTACAGAACATAAACAAGAGGGACCAGATCTAACAGGAACTATAAACTAACACATCTAAAGAACAACCAAAAAACACAAAACCACCTCAACATTGTGGGTGGCAGGTAACCTATGAAGGAGGAAAAGAACCAAAAAGCAAAAACAAAACTGTTCAGGAGGACGGCTGGAAGGTTGTCCCGAGCAGGAACAGAGACTTCAATGGTCGTCGACGACTGAGATGGAGTCTGGGAGGTCTGCAACGACTGAGAGCGTAGAGGACCCTCTGGGAACCCAATGAGGCTCAAAAGGTTTGGAACAACGAAGGAGCTCCGGAGACTGGTGCAGGAACCCTCAGCGAGGCCCTGAAGAGCAGTTCAGGAACTGCTGGAACCCTCGGTGTAGCCCTGAAGATCTGCGGCGATCCTCAAGCCCCTCATGGAACTTTGGAACAGGAGACGGAGGCAGTTCGCATCCATAAACTATAGTTAATGTGGGAAAGGAGACAGAGACTCCATGCAAGGACAAGGGTATGTACAATGTGTTCATTTGCACATGTTCACCATCCCTGAGTGTAATGGAAACGAGTAGTTATGAGTAGTGTAGTGTGCTTTTGCAAACATACATAATGCTTATATGGTACGTTCTTCGTCTCCAATGCCATACTTGTTGCTACAATTGTCTAAAGCTTTTACCATGGGTGACGTTGCGGTTTGTGCAGTATTCTGTGGTGCCCGAGCTGAACTAGAGTTTTGTGCTTTTTCATTGGTGGACACAGGCGTCACCAGTTTGGATTCATGTTCGGGAACGAGAACTGGCATCAAACCGCGTAGGTTGGAATGGGGTATATGAGCTTGCCACATCTTGCTACTGGGATTTTTTGCTTATTCCTTCTTTCACTAGGCTGTTCCACACATTTAACACATTAAAATTTTTCCCCTTAAACCACTTGAGTGTTGCTTTTGCTGTATGCTTCGGGTCATTGTCCTGCTAGAAGGTGAACATCTGTCCCAGTCTCAAATCACAGGCAGACTGACACAGGCTTTGCTTAAGCCTGAGCATACTAGTTACCGGTAGGAGCAGAGCCATGCCCATTTTTCACATCTGTAAAAGTCGGGAAAAAAATTTCATTTTTTTTTCCTAAATACCTCGGAGGAGGAGGCTTTAATGTTAACAAACAAGTCGTCCAATTTGTTTTTCACAAATATTTCTGGTTTTACAGCACATTAAACACATGTCTGAGTCTACACGTATAATGCTACAAGAAACACATATACTTTTTCCCCACCCCGCCTGTTTTGGTATCAATGGAAGGTAGCGAATCCCACCTTTGCGGGGACGTATTGCATGTCTTTGTATGACGTATTCTGATCACATAATTTCCGTGCGTAACCAAGGTTATAAACGTGGTAGTCACTTTCGCTTTACATACTGGTACGCACATAGCTTGCTTGGTGTTTGATGTTTTTTGAATGAATTTTGAACATTATAATGTCGCAGAAGAGTAAAACAAACAATTTGGAAGCCTTGGAAAAAATATTGCAGAGCAGTGACCTCAAACGAGTTATATTAGCTCCCTTTCACCTTTAGAGCAAAAGGACTGCAAGGCCAGTTTTTGGAACTGGTTGAAGGCTGGATAAATGTGTCAGGCCACGGAGCTCAGTGCAGGTTGGTTGTGTAGTTTGTTTATTTAGTTTTTATTTATGCTTGTTTTATGCACATTTGTTTACATAGTTTTTTATTGGTAATTGTTTTTGCACATTTGCTAATTCTTTTTTTCCAATAAAATTCCTCCAGTTGGAGATAAAAGGATGCAATTTAGTTTGATTTCTTTTAATTATATTAATTTTATGCTGTGGAAAATTGTAAATTTTGATGACATACAGGGTAAATGTCATGACCAAAGGCTATGGCATATGCACGAGTCCTACAGTGGAAATCAGCACTTTTATTTGACCAGGTTCCCTATTATGAGATGAAAAACACATTCGGCACAGTTTTGGAAATCACAGCTCCGCCTGGTACATTGCCCGCTAAAACCTTTGTGCAACAAATATGCTTCAACTGATTCAGTTTAAATTTGCTGCAGTTAAGACAGTCAAGATTTTAATGAATACAACCTGTGGGTTCTTCCAAGGATTTCCAAAGTGTTTTCATGGTGTTTTGCAATGTTCATTTAGAAACAACCTTTTGCAAGGCTCAAAGAATGAAACAGGTTAAACAAGTCTCCGGGCTCAACAGGTTAACCTGTTAGCCTGGAGGCTTTAGAGCAATCCCTGTATTTCCCTGAATTTAGCAACATCCATCTCTTCCTTGACTCGGACCAGTTTCCAGTGATGGAATGTACTGTTCTGCTGTAGAACTCTGCAACTCCTCCAGGGTTATCTTTGGTTTCTGTGCAGCCTCTCTGATTAATGCATTCCTTGCCTAGTCTGTGAGTTCTGGTGGGCGGCCCTCTCATGGCAGGTGTGTTGTGGTACCGGATGGATGGATGGATGGACGGACGGATGGATGGATGGATGTACAGACGTACGGACGGATATATCACTGTGCTTGACTGTCCAGCAAATTGACTTGACCTAAACCCCAGAGAAAATCTACAATTTAATGTCATGATGACAGAGCATTGATGCAGTAACTCATGCAAAAGACAGGCCAGACCAGGTATTGAGAGCTTTTACTGTACAGTACATGGACAAACTTTTCTTTAGGCCCACATTTCTGTATTGCCGATTTTTAATTAGCATAAGATAATATAATTTTCAGAGAATATTAATTTTGGGTTTTTATTAGCTGCAAGCCATAATCATCAAACTGAACAGGGATATAGACCTTAAGTATATCACTCTGTGTGGAATAAATCTGAGTTCAATATTTGAACTGCTTGACTGAAATAAATTAACTTTTCAATAATATTTTAATTTAACAGATAGGTATTTTTACCTTCAAGCTAAATTTGTGTTGTCTAACAGTGAAAACTTTATCTTTTGTAACCTAATTTGTTACAATGCAGGTTCAATGTTGTGTTTCTTCTGATATTATTGTATATTATGTATGTCTTCATAATTTAATCAGCTTCCTAAAATACACTTCAAATCCATGTCTGAAAAATAGAAAAAAAAAGTAGTGTTGAGCGCCACATTCTCTAAATAATTGCTGTCAGGAGGCATTCATGCAGAAAGGTGTGTGGGTTTAATTAGAAAGATGTGGAAAAAACAAAACGGCTCAGTTGTCTGCAAATTCAGGTAAACAACAGTTAGCACAACAGGCAAATAACAGCTTTGAACAAGACTGACCCCAAATTGGCTTTGATTTCTGCTTGACTCATATTATTGGTTGTAAATTGCTTTTTTCGTTGGAAAATCTGTGATGGTCTCACACAGTTTCAAAGACACATATATACAGTAAAAAGCCTTATAAAAAGGTAGACAACCTATGCATCCATATTTTGTCTACCTTTCAGCCGTAGGTCATTTGCTTAGAAGGTTGACGATATTGACATTGACAAAATAAATATGCTCGTTGATGGTAAGAAAAATGTATACACTGCTCTTCAGACCATTTACAAAAGTACTGTGATTAGATAAGATATGTTTCAGAGATATTGAAAATATATTAATAATTAAATGTAACCCCCCACCCCCCCAAAAAAAGGAAAAACATGGAACCTCATGAAGCAGTTTCTGGTGGATGTGAGGCGGGGGTTGACTCCGCATAAAATCGCATCCTGGCACTTTGCATCTCTCTTTCTTTTCACCAATTACCCTCCAGTAGCCTGTGGCATCCAGATGCTCATCAGGGACTGGAATGGGTGTAGTGGGTCCTCATCTCCCCTTTTCTTCATACTCCCTAGCAATTGTGGAACTGAGACAACTTCTTTTACACTCCAGACTCTTGCAGCTTTTGCACAAGCTTTCTGCAATGTACTGCTTGTATTTATAAAGCTTCATCTGTTCCTCTACTGTCTTCCCAGTGTTGCTGCCATCTCTCTTGTAGAGCAGCCAGGCAGTCACAGCATGTTGATAAAGTGGACCATCAACCAATGCTGCCACTTATTTGACCTGATTTTGTTGCGATACTGTCATGAATTCTAGGTGTTTGAGTTTTGTTGTGGGTTTCTCTACTGATCATGATTATGTTTACGAGGTGCTGCTTTGGTTTATTCCTTTCGGTTTTGTTTCCTACTTGCTCTGTGTATGGTGTAGTTAATGTTCTGTTAGAAAATGTTGTGTCCTTGGAATTTTGTTTAGTTTCATTCATGTTTTAGTCGCCACTCCCTGCTACTGTCAGACCATAATCAGCTTCATATGGTCCACCTGCTCCATGCTCATCAGTCTCACTTTTTCCACCTGTGCCATGCTCATCAGTCTCACTTTTTCCACCTGTGCCATGCTCTATATTTACTCTTCCATTCTGTTTACTCCTTGCTGGAGTATACCATTTGCCACATCATGCCAAGCCTGTCCATTTCCATGCCTGTGTTTGCTATCTTCTGCGTGCTGTGAGTTTTACTTTTTTCTGTTATCTTGCTCTTACCATCCCCACCCATCAACCTCAGTGACTGGGTGTGATCCAATATGATTATTGAGAAGACTGACTGAACAGTTATCATACCACTTCACTGCATACAAGGTGGTTTCTCCAATCATGGAATGTCGTATTCGGCTGTGGTTTGGTTGGACCAATGTGCAGATAGACATTCAGGAACAGCGTAATAACAACTTATATGGGTAAGCCAGAACAGGGACACGAACATAGAGCTGGGTAGCAACAGGGAAGCATACAGTGTAGATACCAGTGTGGCAATCAGGGATGTAAACAGGAGGAACCAGCGAGGAACAATGAAAACCAGGAAGTTAATATACTGAGGGAAGTGGAGTATGAACCAATGAACAGGGAGAAAGGCTGATCAGAAGTAAACTAGAACAGGTGTGAATCAGGGCTCCAGCGAGACCGAGGGATTGTGACCAATTAGTTTGACGAGCATGGGGAAAACAACAGGGACATGAGGAACTGAACAGAAGGTAAACAAAGGACTAGACTAAATAACAAAACCAAGGGAAAACAGATCTAAAGGGAAATGTAACTAGACATCAGAATTAGAAAGTAACAAAAATTAATCAAGAGATCCACTAGATCTGAATGAACAGAAAACACCTGGCTGAGAAGGAAATAAACAAAACACAAATCTAAAATTGGCAGATCATGACATGACAACTTTTGTTCGAAAGACCCACACTCATTTCTCTTTAACTTAGCCTTGTCAGGGTTAGTGCAGCTTGGGACCCCGGAATGCAGATGAGCAGGCAGCATGACGGTGAAAAGGATTTAATAAACAAAAAAAAAAAAACTCACTCACAGGAGGAGGCAGGTACCAAAACAATAAACAGGCTGTTGAGACAAGCATGGCATGATCTATGTTGTGACTATGAATATGAATATATTATTTAATATTAATACTTTAATATTTTATTAAATAACATTTCGGTCTTTTAAGGGTTGTCCTGTGAATACCAGCCCAGTAAGGCGGTGGTATTAGGACAAAATCGAAAAAAGGGGAGCCAAGCCTCTGACATTATTGAACACAAAATCTGCACACACAGGGACTGAATTCACACAATTTTTTTAAAATACAAGAATTAATAAAAAAAAAGTCAACTCAAAGTCAAACATATTTCAATCAACAAACTCTCACTATGCTAAAACAATCCAACTAAACTACCGAAAAATTAAAAAATAAAGGGAAAATAATGGGCTATGTACAATATAAAAAATTTTTAAAGATGGTCAAAGATCAGATAAAACATTATTTTAAAAAAAATTTTTTCAGAATGATCCTGAATAAACCAACCTTTTCAGATGACTAATTCTCAATGGTGTCTCATTAGCTGCCTTTTCTTTATTGAAATATATTTAAAAAAATATTTTTAAAGGAAAAAGGAAATATTTAAGGAAAAAATTTTTTGGAAAAAGAGCCCCAAACTTTCTGGAGAAAAGGGGGCTTAATGGCGTTTTCTTAGTTATCAAGTTTGTAAAATGTTGGGGGAAATATTATTTTACTGGATTGAAAACTAACAACCTTTTTGGGGAAGATCTTTAGTAGCAAGCACGTGTTCTTTGCTGTTAGCAGTTAAAGCTAACAAAAGAAGCTGATACTTAGCACCAGAACAAACACACACCTTTTTTAAAATACCGTTAATAAAAAGGACTAAAAAACGTAAGCCGCGGACGGCGTGTTATGGCCAATCTTCTGTGTTTAAATAAATTTTGTCTTAACTTTAAAAAAACCACAAACAGAACACAAAACTGAGCAGTGCTGAGCAGATAGCCTGCTAGCACTAAGATAGCTGAGTGCAACACAAACCAAAAACCCAAAAAAATCAAAAATAAAAAAATTTTTTAATCCA
>JAHHUM010000247.1:0-5000 GCA_036173005.1 Crenichthys baileyi
ATTTCCCTTGTTTTTGTGAGATTTGACTTTTATTATTTATCTGTTTTATAGCTCAGTTTGATAAAGCTTCGTTTATTGTGTATTATTTCATAAAATTGTTGTTAGTGTGTTTTTTCATGTGGCGTAAATGTTGTTTTGTGTCGTGTATCTAATGTAAAAATAAAGTTTTTTGAAGCGTTTTTAGTTTGGTAGTTTGTTTATTTCCTGTGAGTCTGTTTAAGGATTTTGTGTAAAAGTGTGCGTTGTTGTGTATTAAACTGTAGTTGCGTGTTGTCTGTGTGTTACTGACCGTCTCTTTGTGCTCTCCCCCCCGCAGTGTGAGCAGTCCTTGCAGACACAAACACAACAAACCCCACCCCCTTCTGCCCCGCCCCCTGAGACTCGAGCGAGCGAGCGAGCGTTGATTAACGAAAAAGAACGGGTAAATATGCTCATCCCTTTCATCCCTCCATTCATCGCTGCCCTCTGACCCAGCTTCCTCCTCTCTCTGTCCCTGATCATTTCCACCCAAACCCACACCTGCCGCCGCCTCCTTCCTGCCATATCACCACCTGTCAGATTCTCGCTTCACTGAAACGATGGAAGTTTGTTGCTGAAAACGTTTCTGTTTCCTCATCAGTGCTGCTTGAAGGGCTCTGTCTATTTCCTGGATGTCTGTGTTTCCTCAGCAGCTTCATGCTGAACATCTTCTGTTTGCATCCAGAGATTATCCAGTAAAACCTGTTGATCCTCTGGGAAAAAATTTTGCATCCAATGTTTTAGCATCATCAAACTCACCTTGGCTTATTTTTGTTTAACATGAAGGATAAAAACGTTCATTAGTTGACCATCACATGTTGATAACTCAGTGTTCAGACATTAGAGACTAAGGATATTTAGCATAAATATGCAACAGATCTCAAGGCTCTTCACAACACCTCAGGGTTCCTGCAGTTTGAAAAGAATCTGGAATTTACATTCATCTTTTTCCAGGTCTTAAAGCCTGGGAAAAACTAAATTAAGGAGAGTTTCGAGACTTTATTCCTTGTTGTATTTTCTAAAGGATTCAGCTCTAGCAGTTTTTATATTTAATTTTTGATTTTCCATTTTACAAACAGAATAAAGGCATGAAATCTCACAAGCCGGGCTTTGAACAGTACACAGTGTAGGATAACCCAGTCCAGATGGACTGAACGGACCTCTGTGTTTTACCCGTCAGCAACAACCTTTGTTATTAATAAGCAGTTCATTAAAACCGAATCAAATTAAAATAGAGGAAATGCAACTTTTTACTATTACTTATATGTTTAAGAAGTCAATTTTTAAAGGGTTTATCATCTTTATTCTTGCAAACAATAAATCATGATGATAATAAATGATGATTAAAATTAACACAGCCAATTAGAACATTGGTTAAAAAAGCAGCTAAACTATTTGATATTTGCTGGAATAAAATTAGCTGTAATTAATTCATTATGCATTAATTATTATTTGTTGAATTTTTAAGGTCTAAATAAATAAATTCAACTTTGCAAAGTGCACAGTTTTAATGCACAAGAACCATTTCTGAATATTGCTGGGCAAAGACATTTTACGTATGTTTATTAAAGACATGTTCAGTAGATTCCTTTAATCTCTGCTTATTTAAAGCATGAAAACTGCAGCAGATCATTTCCAAACAAGCCTCTGAACTGTTTCCCAGCCCAGGTTCCCTTAGATAAAGTCTGCAGGTGTTGGTCAAGATAAAGAGATGAGGTGGTGTGCACACAGAGCTCAATATGTGTGTGTCTGGGAGGGGAAGAACCTGCCTCCTCATTGGCTGGGAGCTGGCAGACTTTTGTCACTCTGAGAGGAGCTCTCTGATTGGCCGAGGTGCTTCCCTCCCCCCTCCCTGGCTGTGGTATGCCGTACAGTGGAGCTAACACACTGTTGATGCTATCTCAACACTTTATCACGGCGGCTCTAAACTCCACTTTGCTCCACCGCAAACACAGCAGTCAATGTGTAACTGGTGGGGGGGTGAGACGGGATGATGCAAGACAGACGGGGGGGTAAAATTATGGTTTGATAGAGTTAAGATGATGGAGGCAGGAGAGAAAGCTGTTATCTGCCAGTTCGCTTTCATAAAGGAAGGTTAACAAGTTTGGGCAAAGTCCTGCAGGGAGACGGGGGTGGAGGATGGGCGATGGCAGCTGAGTGCTAGATGGAGGGGAGGGGGGTCATCGAGAAGGTCCATCAATCTCTCTCGCGCATGAGGGAAGCAGCGAAGCGCTCTCTTGTGACTCCCGTGAGTGTCAGCTTCCTGTTGTGGTCGAGAGTTTCAGAAACAGAAAGAGATAAAGAGACATTCTTTCAGTTTCTGCTGCTGGATTTAAAGATCATTCCAGCATCGCTTCTCTTCACTGATTTAAACTGCTTTTCACGATGCAGCCGCTTGTAATGTTCTAATTTTAGCATGAAGGGGCTTTAAAAACACGGTCAGTTATTTAAAGTCATCACACTGAAGTAAAGGTGCCAGATAGAAGCTGGTTTTATTGGACATTCATCACATTAATAACCTGTTGCTATGCTGCTGTTCACCTCTGGGCTGAAATACATTTGTAACCTTTTAATGATTTGTTTCTCTCCTCTACTAACATTAATAACAGATTGTAAGGAGCTTTGTCAGGTACATGAAGTATTCTGATAAACAAATAACCACCTGACACTGTAAGGTATTTATTAAAATTGACCCAAATCTTAAATTATTCAGGTAGTTGGCAACTAATTCTTTATTTTATTAGTTAGAAATGACTAACATATCTACCCTGTGCTATAAAGTAGGATTATAATCAATATATTATGGATAAAACTTTAGCAGTTTAATAAATATGAGAAGCAGAAACCACTATTGTTCCTATATCAGCATTAATATGTTAGTGAAGGTCAGATATGATTGATAAAAATGTTTCTCACTCCAGAACAAAATGTTCCTGGTAAAATATTAAACTATTCTTTATTTTCTGTCAGATTGGTTCTAATGGTTCTAATTCAGCCGAGTATAAAATACCCGAAAGTTGGGGTTCTGGTTTAGAAAGTTAGATGTATTTCCAATATGGCCGCTCTTCACATGAAAGGTAATGATAGACGTAATTAAACCTTAGTTCTGTAGAGTTCTGGTAGTTAATATGTATCAAAAGTGTTTGGATTTAAAGGAATTTGCCCAGTTTGGACCTGTCTTGTGGCACCGATTCGAAACAAAGTAATAGATGTCCAGATGAGGACAGAGAGACAGTTAGACTGAGGTAATAAATAGCCAACATATGGTGACTGGATCCCGTCCTCCCCCACTCCTCTATCTGTCTCACCCATACATCCCTCCATGGCTTCCTCACATCCCCTCTGCCAAACCGTGTCAACCGACACCAGATAGCCCACCTCGCTACAGAAGCACTCTGAGGGAGTTAAAATAAAAGATGGGAGCAGCATGAATTTATTGGGCTGAGTGTGTGTCACACGGCTCGGCAGCCATTCACACCCGCTGCCTTTATTTTTGGTGAACTCATAGAAACGAGCTCATCGAATGAACGAGTCGGGGAGGATTTATGGGCTCCCCCTCTTCAGCTCCATCCATCCTTCCATCTCCGTCATCCCTCCTTACCGTCTGTCACTGAGTTACATCCTCACACAGGTGCCTCACAGCAGGAGGCTGGACGCAGAAAACCTTTGCCCTCAGTTTGGACTACAGGCAGGTTTTCGGATAGTTTTCCAGATGCTTTTCTTTCATTTGGACAGACTAGAACCAAACTATCTTAATAGCCTGAATTACCTACAACCCATCTGTAGAGACTGAATTATATCACTACAGCTACTTAATTCAACTCACTTCTTGTTCTTTGTGCACTTTTTGATCTGAGCTGCGTTGGGTTTCCTGAATGTTTTCTCACATTTGACCCTTTTTTATTTCTGCATTTCAGAGTAAACCTGAAAACATTTGGGTGTTTAAATAGAAATAATAGTTTAAATTTGAAAAAAAAATTTAAAAGCATTAATAATGAAGATTTGTGCTGAAACAAACACATTTGGAATATTTGCTCAGCTGCTATTTTTGTTTTTTTGCAGGTTTTATTTAAAGAACTACAGAAAGGCTTCAAGATCTTTGCCTTTCTTTAGTTTTGGCCTCTAGAAACGTTATCTGCTCCTAGTGGATCATTTAAAGCGTATTTTAGAGACAACAAATTTAATAAAAACAACCCACTTTAATCCAGTTTTAATTATGGTTTAAAGTAGTTGCAGATGTTGCTTTGCAGTCCTCCGTTTTTCAATTTATTCTTAATATTAACTTCAGCGGTTCTGAAAGAGTTAACTGTCAGATTGGGCCGCCCACTTTGCCACTTTCCCTAAAATGTCTTGACACGGCCCGGCGCTGAGTCTGACGGACACAGATTGGTCCTTTTACTCGCCAACTCGCTGGCTGTGACCTTTTTTCAGCTTTTGCAGGGATGTGCAGGAATGTCGGAGCGTCAGCGCTCGGTGTGAGATGATGGCTGGGAACAGTTGCAGTAACATCGGCTCTCAGTCAGAGGCGCAGAATAATTCCCTCTGTTCCTGCTCAGCTCAGGAATCGTTGGTCTGGATTCAAGCTCCTGTTTTACAGGGAATCATTTTGGACCTTTGGCCCGGTTGGATTCAGATCTGTCCAAACTAAATCAGGCTTCGACGGCAGGGCTAAAACAACTCCTGCTCCTCAGACACAGTTTAAAGCGGTTCTGTTCATTTTACAGCAAACAAGCAGCTTGACTGGGAGAAAACAGTTAATAGATAAAAACATACGAAATCATTTTCTTTCCATAAAGTCCACAACCTTAACCAGCGTTAAATTCACAAGGAGTCTGTGAGGAAGCAGCTCAGAAACGGATTCTGGACAGAGGTTAGGGCCGGTCCGGTGACCGTCTCAGCTCCCCTCACCATCCTCTGCAGGGCTCTGATGGAACAGCTGCCAAAGTCTCCATCTGGATTTAGGAAGTTCTTCAAGTTTTCTG
>JAHHUM010000247.1:10000-33614 GCA_036173005.1 Crenichthys baileyi
AATCAGGAACTTTAAGACATTTCCAAAATGTCCTGCTCCGGTAAAGATCTCAGAAATCAGAATCAGAATCAGCTTTATTGCCAAGTTTGTACATACAAACAGGGAATTTGACTCCGGTACACTTTGCTCTTTGGTTTTTGTTTTTGCACTACAGAATATACATATTTACAATGTACAATATACACATATATAAATAAAAAGGTGCATTTGCAACATCTGTATGCTGTTGTTTTGTATTTTATTGAATGTTCAACAGAGAAACAGCCTGGGGGAAGAAACTGTCTCTGTGGCGGCTGGTTTTAGTGAACAGCGCTCTGTAGCGTCGGCCTGAAGGCAGAACTCTAAACAGTTTATGTGCAGGGTGTGTGGGGTCTGCAGAGATTTTAGCAGAAAGGTTTAAATCATTTTGAATATAACGTTATCTTCATCAGTTTCAGCTGGTTTTCCCTCTTCCCGGCTGTAGTAGTTTTCCTCGGAGCAAGGAATGTCCCACACAAACCGGGTCTGTGTCTGAATGGAGCTGGAGGAGGAAGTGGCCAGCTCTGCAGAGCGTTTTCCTGTGGGGGCAGTCCAACAGGAAGCAGTCATTAGCTCCTCTCCTCCCTGGGAAAACCTCCTCCTCTGCTCCATCCCTACCCTCCATTCTGGCCCCCTCAGTCCGTATAAAACCAGGAATGGAGGCCAGCAAACCCCACCGTCCGTCACCTCTGATCCAGTCAGAGCAGAACCAGAACGCCTATAGTCCTGTGATGTGTCACTTCGTTTCACATCGAGTCTCAGATGGAGAACCCATGAATGATCTTCAGGGAAAAGATCCTCCCCGTTCCTCTGGGTGGATCTATCCCAGGAGTTCTGCACAGCTTCCCAGACTCTGCTGCTTTAACTTCCTGACTGTGTGTTTGTGAGTCTGATGTCCATGTGTTTGTTCTCATTCCAGCAGTCATGGAGAACCCCACAGAGGAGCTGCAGGAAGAGGGAGGAGCCAACACCGAGGTGAACATGGAGGAGGAGGAGCTGAAGGAGGAGACGGTGCACAATAACCTGAAAGGTACGCAGTGAACGTCCATCATGGCTGCTTCTGTTTTCACTGAGCAGGAGGGAACAATTCAAATCTGCTTCTTCAGCAGCCATCAACGGAGGGAAGGAGGCAACAAACGGAGGAGAACCTCTCCAGAACGGAGACAGAGGAGGAGGAGGAGACCTGTCCTCCATCAACTCCATGATGTCAACGGTGATGTCAGCTGCTGGGACGATAAACGGAGGAGGAGGAGGAGGAGATGAAGGAGGGAGTGGCATTACTTCAGCCAACTCCTCAGCTGGACCTTCTCCCAGGTGATTCCAGATGCTGGATGAAGCCAAATGTTTCACCAGATTTACCTGGACAATAAACGTCCAACAGGGAATGAGTTCAGGAGAAACGTTACGATTGATCTGGCAGGTATTAGGTGTGATCAACTGATTCCAGAACCGGCCCGGTTTCAAGCTGAAGGCACCAGGAAGCCTAGGCAGATGTCAGGCAGGAGATGAATGAAGGTGGTCCATCCTGAAGACAAAATTTTCTTTATGTCTCTGTTCATCAGCGATTCTTCCTGAACTTTTTCATATTTGATTCTATTTTAGGTTTAATGTTATTATTTTAAAACTGTTCATTAATAAATAAAGTTTAAACTGTTTTTCTTTATTTAATCATTTATTTTTAATACATTTAGGTTGTATTTTTTTATTAATTACATTTAATTAGATTTTTTCTGTCCTATGAGGTCACAGACTGAGGTGCCAATCAGCTCATCCTCATATTACCAACTTTAATCATTATTTAAATGTCTTTAATGAGCATTTATAACAGAACAAAACTGATCAAACTGATTTCCCGTCAGGCTCAAACAAGAAGCTCTTCCTGAGATTTAGTAAAATAAACCATTTTTTGTCATCTTTGGCTGATTAATCTGTGAAACTTTAGCCCTGTTTCTCCATCAGAGTCCACTGAATCAGTTTCTTATTGGTGCGTCTCTAGATGAAAAGCACCAGATGCAGGATGTCTGACGGCGTTCAGACGCCAACAACCCTGGAGCTGATAGAAGAAGCTGAAACAGATCATAGATGAAGTGTCGTTTTCTCAGTTTTGCATTAACTGTTTTTAAGGCAGGTTTTTGAACTGTTTCCTTTCATAAAGAACCATTTATGCAAACATCGTTTCCAACATGTAATAACGTAACGCCTTCAGTCCGTCAGCGCTGAGGGGCTTTAACCTGCAGCTCTGTATCAGACGGTTTCAGATCTGAATAAACTAGAGATCGTTTCTGGTGGAACTAGTTTATTAAAGCTGCAGCATCTGTGTGACGTTGTTCTATCTTCCTCTCTGTTGCAGCCCCTCACCCAGCAAGTCTCTGACGGCCGCCATGAGGGCCCCGCCAAGTCGCAGCGCTCGACGCAACCAGGTAGGATCCCCTGAGCTTCCTCAGCCTCTGTCCTGGAACGGCAGGGTTCTCCTCCTCATCACTCCTTTCCCATCATGCACTGTGGCATTCCTGCTCGTGTCAGGGCTTCCTGCAGCTTAAACAGGAAAAGGGAAGTTCTGCCTCTTTCTGAGCCGAGGATGTTTGGTCAACATTTCCTCAGCTGAGCAGCTGAATGAGGACGTTTCTCCTCAATGTGGACGTGTCCTCTACATGCTGACGTGGTTTAGGTTTCAGATCAGCTTGAAGGTGTTTACATGCTGCGTCACAGGTTCTGCATGAAATATATTCACTACCGGTCAAAAGTTTTAGATACACTTTCTCACTTAATGGGTCTCTTTATCTTCACGACTATTTCCATTGTAGATTCTCACCAAAGACATGAAACCTATGAATGAACACATGGAATGATGTAGTAAACAAAACATGTGAAATAACTCATTTAAATATAACATTAAAATAACATTTTTATTTTTCAGGTTCTTCCAAACAGCCTCTCTTTGCTCTGATGACTGCTTTGCTCTCTGGGCGTTCTCTCCATGATCTTCATGAGGTGGTCACCTGAAATGGTGAAAAGAACTTCCCAGAGGTTCATTGAGAGAAGGTCAAAGGTTAATATTTCAGTCATCACAGCACTTTAAGGAATCTAAGATAAAATATTGTTAAAGTTCTTTTATAATTTTTGGTTTGCTGCATAATTCCATATGGGTTCATTCGCAGTTTGATGCCTTCAGTGAGAATCTATGAACAATGAGTCATAAACATAAAGAAAACCATGAGATGAGAAAGAGGTTCTAAAACATCTGACCGGTTATCAGATTTCCCCACAGAATGTCGAGCTTCGAGTGTGATGATGGTTCTGACCAGGAGAAATATTCAGAACCTTTTGGATTAAACCTCCTTTCATGGCCACAGTTTTATCTTCACATGTCCATGTTCTCCATCCAAAGTACAATTCAATACAATTCAGTTTATTTCCATAGCGCCAATTCACAACACATGTCGTCTCAAGGCACTTCACAAAACTCAGGTTCATACATTCCAATTAATCTTAATCATTGAACAGTACAGTCAGAGTTACTTATTTATTCAAATTGGATAAAAAGTTTTTCTGTCTAAGGAAACCCAGCAGATTGCATCCAGTCAGAGACTTGCAGCAGTCACTCAAGTATGGTGTTTCTGTCAGTTTTTTGTTTACATGTGCATCATTAAGATCTACATGTGGGACCACCAGCAGGTTCTGAACACCAGAAGGTTCTGACTCTCACAGCTCAGGATTAGTTTCATAGTTTTCACACAGTGACTGTTTGTTTCTGTCTGGTTTGAAAAGGTGATGCTGTGGGCTTCCCCTGACCTCTGCTACCCAGAACAGATTGAAATCACCATAGCAACCGGTGACTCCATGTTCTGGGTTTCTGGTTCTAGCATTACTCAGCAGCTTCCAGTCAGGTCCAGCGTCCTAACAGAGGAGGGTTGATGCTTTGTCTCACTCTTTGGTTCCATGTGTGTTTTCAGGAATCCAAAGACGACAGCTCGGCTTATATCTGCCCGCTGTGCGACAAGAACTGCCAGACGCAGCACCAGCTGACCATGCACATCCGACAGGTAAGGCCGCGCCGCGCTCGCCGCACCTCCAACACATCGTAGCCGAGCCAACACAGATCTGCACTGTCGCCCCCTGCAGCACAACACCGACGCCGGCGCCTCGGATCACTCCTGCAGCATCTGCGGGAAGTGCTTGAGCTCGGCCTCGTCGCTGGACCGACACATGCTGGTCCACAGCGGAGAGAGGCCCTACAAGTGCTCCATCTGTGGTCAGACGTTCACCACCAACGGCAACATGCACAGGTGCTTCAGAGCGCACCCACACACTCTCACACACACACACACACACACACACACACACTCACAGCGATCCTGGTGACGGACCAATCAGGGAAGAGAACACAGGGTATACACTGCCTTCATTTCTCTCACACTGTTTCACACTTTATCATAGTAGTGCAAAAGATGTACTGTCACCAATAAAAACTGTGGAAAGCATATGTTTTTACCCCCTGTACCCCGATGCCCTTAAATAAACCCACTGCAAGCAGCTTCAGAAGGCACCTAACTAGTCAACAGAGTCCACCTGAGTGTGATTAAATCCGTCTGATGGGTCCTAATAAAATCCACTGCAGTTTGTGGTCAGACCGTCAGTGAATGGGAAAAAGTTAAGGGGTGTGAATACTTTTGCAAGGCCGGTATTAAGTTTATAGTCACTGAATCAGAGAGCGGTGTTGGACCTGAGAAACCTTCAGCAAAGTTCTCATGGATGTTGCTTCCAGCTGCTGCCACCTCGGGGGGGGGGGGCTTAGATTTAGATCCACTCACCCCCATCCAACACCCACCCTGAACTCCACCCAGTCATTTATCAGTGAGGTTCAGAACCAACGGTCCTCTGAGCCCAGAGTGTGGTGTTCACTAACAGATGCTGCAGAGCTTTCAGGCAAACATGGGTCCAACATGAAGACCTTTGTGTTTTTATTTTAATAACTGAAATGAAAGATGTTAAAGAAAGAGAGATGAACCCATCAGTGCTTCCTTGTTTGTCCTGCATGTTTGGGTCTGGTTCTTCAGTGGGTCTTCTGTCTCCTGTGACGGTATGAGGAGCTGTGGGCAGGAAGGAATGACTGGAGGCCGACAGACACGCAACCAGCTCCTTTATTCTTGTATTCTTCTGCTTCTGCTCGCTGTTCTCCTGCGTTTAAGGAAATATGGCTGATCTCTGCCCAGAGTCTGTCTTATCTTGAGGTTTTCCTGTCTCTGCATCAGTTACGACATGAAGAGTTTAAGCTTTTTCACACATTTCTGCTGCTGCCTCAATACCAAACCTTCTGGACATTAAAGTTGCAGTTTGATTCTTCAAACGAACGCAGCTGGGACATTTAAAAGCATTTCAGTTTAACTACTCACCTGCTGACGTTAAAGCAATGATTAAACAGTTAGAACCAGAACAAATGGACCTGAAACAACAGCAAAGAAAGAGAGAAACGAGGGAGAAGGCAGCTTCACAGTGAAGAGTCCAGAGAGACGTGGCACAAAAACACAGAAGACGATGAATCAGAACAAAACGGACCCAGACGTTGGAACTGAAACATTTATATCTGCAGTCAGACTCAAAAGGTCCATAAAGATGACCAAAAAAACAACAGCAGCAATAAGATGAGTGGCTCCTACCGCTAAGAACCTGCAGATATACAGGAAGTGACATCAGAGCAGCAGAAAACAGAGGACCAATCAGGAGACCCACACACAATCATAGCAAAGATGCTTGAATTAACCACAGAGACCAAAGAAGAGAAGAAGAAAATGATGAAAGTTTTATCTTCTGCTGAGACACAACGGCAGATAGAAGACAAACTCAGTTGGAGGAACCAGAAAGTCAAATTAGGGGTCTGAACCGGTTTTGTTTTGGGTTTTGGGAAAATTTTCAGGGGTTTAAAAAAGGGGTTTTTTTACTTCTATTTTCCAAAAAACAGAGGGAAAAAAAGTCGTTTGTTCCTATGGGGGTTTTTTTTTTCCCCCCCCGGGGGCCCCGCACAAAACCTTTACCTCTCGCTTTCCGTTTGTGGAATCCCCCGGGGCCCCGGCTATCCCTTAGTTCCCCAAAAAAAACCCCCCTTTCCCCCCCGTTCAAAAACTTCCAAAAAAACCGGTTTTTTAACAATTTAAAAGGCCCGGGCCGTTTGGGTTTTTTTAAAAATTTTTTAAAAATTTTTTTTCTAAGGGGAAAAACCCCAATTCATCCCCCCGGTTCCAAAAATTTTCCCCCCGGGGTTCAGTGGCGTCCCCCTCGGGTTTTCCCAATTTCCCCATATACGCATTGGGGCAGTAAGGGAAAAATCCCAACAAAAAAACCCCCCAAAAAAAAACCACCCGGGGCGGCCTCGCCACGACCATGGGGGTTTGGGAAAAAAAACCCCCCCGGCCCCAAAACCTATCCGGGTCTTCATGGGGGAAAAAAGTAAATTTTTTGGTTCTCCCAGGGTTTTTTCCCCCCCCGAAAGGGAAAAAAAATCCCCTTTTTGGGTTGGTCGGGGCCAAGATTGCAAAAATCGCCATTTTCTTCTAAATATTTGAAAACAAAAGGGGGGTTTAACCCCCCAGGCCAAGGGAAGACAAATCGGAGGTCCCCCCTAACCACCCAAAAAACTTTTAAAAAGGAAATTTTAAACCAGCCCTTAAAAGGGGAAATTTTTCCATAAACCCACACATTTTTTCAAAAACCCCCCGTTTTTCCCCCCTGTCAATTACCTAAAAAGAAAAAAATTCCAAATGGAAAAAAGGGGGGGGTTTTTTTTCCCCGCCCCTTTAAAATCCCCTTTTCCCCCCTTTCCCCCCACTCCTCCCCTTTGGAAATTTTTTTTAAACCATTAACATGCAAAAAAAAAAAAGGAAAAAAAACCCCTTAAAAGCAGGGTGTCCCCTAAGGAAAAAAGGAGGGGCCCTGGGAACCTGAAAAAAGGACTGTCCCCAATTTATCTCCCTTTGGAAACCCCAAAAAATGGGTTAAAGAAGGTCTGTTGGAACTATGGAAAAATCAGTTTAAAAATTTTTGGGCTGTATTGGGCTTTTAAGTAGGGAGAAATTTTAAATTTTTACTGGTTTACGGGCCTAAAGGGGGCTAAATAGGGGAAAAAAACTCCTTTTTTTTTAAAACCTGCCACTTTTAATCCTAAGGTTTTAACGCTTTTTAACCAAATAAAAAAAATTCCACCTTAAAAAAAATACATTTTTTTCTCAACCTGGGGGTATTTCTAATTTTGGCATGTTCCGGAGATGAAAGAAGGAAAATCCTAAAAACCTGTTTAATATGGGATTTAATTACATGTCCTGGTCAAAAATAACACCAAGGTTTTTACTTTTTATTACCGGGGTCAATTTTTAATGCCATCCAGGTTTAAAAGTGATTGACTAAGCAGTTTCTCTTTTAAAGACTCCGGTCCAAAGACGACAACTTCTGTCTTGTCTGAATTTAGAAGAGAAAATTTTTAAAAGTCATCCAAGTTTTTTAGTTTTTCAAGACATGCTTGTACCCTGTCCTAACTGGTTGGGCCCCCCCTCATCAGGATTTATGGAAATAAAGCTGAGTATCATCAGCGTAACAGAAAAAAATTTATTCTATGCTGCCTGATAATTTTGACCTATTGGAAAGATTATATATTAGTAAAGAGAATTGGGCCCCCAAAGTACTGAACCCGGGGTACTCCACAATTAAACCTGGAGTTTAAAGATGATCTATCATTTACATGAACCAAACTGGAATCTGTCAGACAGATAAGATTTAAACCAGCCTAGTGCTGTTCCCCTGATCCCTACAGCATATTCAAGCCTTTCTAAGAGAATATTATGATCGACTGTATCAAATGCAGCACTGAGATCTAACAGAACCAGTACAGACACAAGTCCATTATCTAAGGCCATAAGAATATGGCATAATAACAACGACTGTTCGGTCGGGAAAACAAGAACTGGAGCGAAACGAACTCCGGAACCAGTTTGGTGGGAAAAGGGATGCAAAAAGACAACGGAAAGAAGATGCAGCAACATGATGCAAAGCAGCAGGAGGACAGGAAGTGTTGCAGCCAATAAAATGATGCAAATTAGAGACGCAGACGGACCACAGAGATGCAGAATAACTGCAAAGCCTCATGAGTTCAATACAGACAAGCCTCCGAGACAGCTGGACAGCACCAGCAGAGAGGATGTTGGGTAATGCAGTCTCCTTTGTGGAGAATGTGTTGGGAGAGTGTTACTTCGTGGTGCTGCAGGTCGAGCCTTTCCGATCTTTTCCTGCATGTTTCTCATGCTTTTAACACTGATTTCCAATGCAAACTGCAGCAGCTGTTGGTTTGCTCCTCTGAGATCTGTGGGGTTCTGCTGCTCCATGGCTCCTCTGGAGGACAAACATAACATATGGAAACAGATGATTTAGTTTTAATGTTTGAAAGCAGCTGAAATCAGACAGAGAGGTGAAAACTGAGGGCAGATGAAGATTTTTCCAAATCTACGTTCCTCCTTTTTCCTTTTTTTCCTTCTATTTTGTTGAATCATCCTGCTTCCTCTTTTTTCTCTTTGTTTCAGTTGTCTCTCCTTTCTTTCCTTTCTCCTGTCCTTTGGGCCATGTAACTTTCTCTCCTATTATCCCTACACTCGTCCTTCTTGCTGTTTTTTCATGTTTAAATTACTTTTCTTTCTGTATTTTCTCTCTTCCTTGTTCCTCTCCTCTGTTTCTTTTTCTTGTCCTCTTTCAGTTTTCCCCTTGTCAACGTTTTCTTTCCTTGTATTCATCCCTCCTCCCGCTCCTCCTCCTGCTCCTCCTCCTCACACAGTGTGTCGTTCAGCAGCTCTCTCTCTCTCTCTGTTTCTCCTGACTCTGCATGTTTGCTTCTCTCTGATTGGACAGTTAATGGGTCATGGGTCCATTTGCACCAGACTTTGCTCCCTGATTGGCCCTTTACTTCCTGAATTTTGATTGGGTAATGAAGAGCTTCCTGTCAGCTGCTCCCAGATCTGCTGCCTGACTGTCAGGACCTCTTATGGCCGTCCAGCTGGCTGCCTGATGCCTCTATTAATAGATGATACCTTGAAACAGCACCTCCTCACCTTCCCTACCTTCCCCCTTTATTCTTCCTTCTTCTCCTCCCTCTTTTTCAAGCAACTTTTCTCATCTCCTTGCTCCCTCTCTGATGTCTCCTCTCCTCATCTCCTTGCTCCCTCTTTGTTGTTTCCTTTCCTCATCTCCTTGCTCCCTCTCAGGTGTTTCCTCTCCTCATCTCCTTGCTTCCTCTCTGATGTCTCTTCTCCTCATCTCCTTGCTCCCTCTTTGGTGTCTCCTCTCCTCATCTCCTTGCTCCCTCTCGGATGTCTTCTCTCCCCTCTTTCCCCCTTCCCCCCTCTGATGTCCCCTCTCCTCATCTCCTTGCTCCCTCTCTGATGTCCCCTCTCCTCATCTCCTTGCTCCCTCTCTGATGTCCCCTCTCCTCATCTCCTTGCTCCATCTCTGATGTTTCCTCTCCTCATCTTGCTCCCTCTAGTGTCCCCTCTCTTCTCCTCATCTCCTTGCTCCATCTCTGATGTTTCCTCTCCTCATCTCCTTGCTCCCTCTTTGGTGTCTCCTCTCCTCATCTCCTTGCTCTCGCTTTGGTGTTTCCTCTCCTCATCTCCTTGCTCCCTCTCAGGTGTTTCCTCTCCACATCTCCTTGCTCCCTCTCAGGTGTTTCCTCTCCTCATCGCCTTGCTTCCTCTCAGTTGTTTCCTCTCCTCGTCTCCTTGCTCCCTCTCAGGTGTTTCCTCTCCTCATCTCCTTGCTCCCTCTCAGGTGTTTCCTCTCCTCATCGCCTTGCTTCCCCTTCAGGTGTTTCCTCTCCTCGTCTCCTTGCTTCCTCTCTGATGTCTCTTCTCCTCATCTCCTTGCTCCCTCTCTGGCATCTCCTCATCTCCTTGCTCCCTCTCAGGTGTTTCCTCTCCCTCTCCTTGCTCCCTCTCAGGTGTTTCCTCTCCTCATCTCCTTTTCCCCTCTCAGTTGTTTCCTCTCCTCATCGCCTTGCTCCCTCTCAGGTGTTTCCTCTCCTCATCGCCTTGCTTCCTCTCAGTTGTTTCCTCTCCTCGTCTCCTTGCTCCCTCTCAGGTGTTTCCTCTCCTCATCTCCTTGCTCTCTCTTTGTTGTTTCCTTTCCTCATCTCCTTGCTCCCTCTCAGGTGTTTCCTCTCCTCGTCTCCTTGCTCCCTCTTTGTTGTTTCCTTTCCTCATCTCCTTGCTCCCTCTCAGGTGTTTCCTCTCCTCGTCTCCTTGCTTCCTCTCTGATGTCTCTTCTCCTCATCTCCTTGCTCCCCTCTTTGGTGTCTCCTCTCCTCATCTCCTTGCTCCCTTCGATGTCTTCTCTCCTCATCTCCTTGCTCCCTTCCTGATGTCCCCCCTCCCTTCTCCTTTCTCCCTTCGTGACCCTCTCCTCATCTCCTTGCCCCCTCTCTGTTCCCCCCCCCTCATCTCCTTGCTCCATCTCTGATGTTTCCTCTCCTCATCTCCTTGCTCTCTCTTGGTGTCCCTCTCCTCATCTCTTGCTCCCTCTCTGATGTTTCCTCCCTCATCTCCTTGCTCCCTCTCTGGCATCTCCTCATCGCCTTGCTCCCTCTCAGGTGTTTCCCCCCTCCTCTCCCTTGCTTCTTCTCATTGTTTCCTCTCCTCATCTCCTTGCTCCCCCCTTCAGGTGTTTCCTCTCCTCATCTCCTTGCTCCCTCTCAGGTTTTCCTCTCCTCATCGCCTTGCTTCCTCTCAGGTGTTTCCTCTCCTCCCCCCCCCCCCCTCCTTGCTCCCTCTCAGGTGTTTTTTCCTCTCCTCATCTCCTTGCTCCCTCTCAGTTGTTTCCTCTCCTCATCTCCTTGCTCCCTCTCAGGGGTTTTTCCCCTCCACCCTCCTTGCTCCCCTCTCAGGTGTTTCCTTCCCCATCGCCTTGCTTCCTCTCAGGTGTTTCCTCTCCCCCTCTCCTTGCTCCCTCTCAGGTGTTTCCTCTCCTCATCGCCTTGCTTCCCCTCAGTTGTTTCCTCTCCTCATCTCCTTGCTCCCTCTCAGGTGTTTCCCTCTCCCATTTCCCCTGCTCCCTCTCAGGTGTTTCCTCTCCTCATCGCCTTGCTTTCCCCTCAGGTGTTTCCTCTCCTCATCTCCCTTCTCCCTCTCAGGTGTTTCCTCTCCTCATCGCCTTGCTTCCTCTCAGTTGTTTTCCTCTCCTCATCTCCTTGCTTCCTCTCAGTTGTTTCCCTCCTCGTCTCCTTGCTCCCCTCTCAGGTTTTTCCTCTCCTCATCTCCTTTCTCTCTCGTTTTTTCCTTTTCCTCATCTCCTTGCTCCCTCTCAGGTGTTTCCTCTCCTCGTCTCCTTGCTTTTTCTCGATGTCTCTTCTCCTCATCTCCTTGCTCCCTCTTTTTGGTGTCTCCTCTCCTCATCTCCTTGCTCCCTCTCTGATGTCCCCCTCTCCTCATCTCCCTCTCCCTCTCTGATGACCCATCTCCTCATCTCCTTGCTCCCTCCCGTGTCCCCTCTCCTCATCTCCTTGCTCCTCTCTGATGTTTCCTCTCCTCATCTCCTTGCTCTCTCTTTGGTGTCTCCTCTCCTCATCTCCTTGCTCCCCCTCTGATGTTTCCTCCCTCATCTCCTTGCTCCCTCTCTGGCATCTCCTCATCGCCTTGCTCCCTCTCAGGTGTTTCTCTCCTCATCGCCCTTGCTTCTTCTCAGTTGTTTCCTCTCCTCATCTCCTTGCTCCCCTTCAGGTTTTTCCTTCCTCATCTCCTTGCTCCCTCTCAGGTGTTTCCTCTCCTCATCGCCTTGCTTCCTCTCAGGTGTTTCCTCTCCTCGTCTCCTTGCTCCCTCTCTGTTGTTTCCTTTCCTCATCTCCTTGCTCCCTCTCAGATGTTTCCTCTCCTCATCTCCTTGCTCTCCTCTCTGTGCTCTCTCCTCATCTCCTTGCTCCCTCTTTGGTGCCTCTCCTCATCTCCTTGCTCCCCTCGGGTGTTTCTCTCCTCATCTCCTTGCTCCCTCTCGTGTCCTCTCCTCATCGCCTTGCTCCCTCTCAGGTGTTTCCTCTCCTCATCGCCTTGCTTCCTTCTCAGTTGTTTCCTCTCCTCATCTCCTTGCTCCCTCTCAGGTGTTTCCTCTCCTCATCTCCTTGCTCCCTCTCAGGTGTTTCCTCTCCTCATCTCCTTGCTCCCTCTCAGGTGTTTCCTCTCCTCATCGCCTTGCTTCCTCTCAGGTGTTTCCTCTCCTCATCTCCTTGCTCCCTCTCAGGTGTTTCCTCTCCTCATCGCCTTGCTTCCTCTCAGGTGTTTCCTCTCCTCGTCTCCTTGCTCCCTCTTTGTTGTTTCCTTTCCTCGTCTCCTTGCTCCCTCTCAGATGTTTCCTCTCCTCGTCTCCTTGCTTCCTCTCTGATGTCTCTTCTCCTCATCTCCTTGCTCCCTCTTTGGTGTCTCCTCTCCTCATCTCCTTGCTCCCTCTCGGATGTCTTCTCTCCTCATCTCCTTGCTCCCTCTCTGATGTCCCCTCTCCTCATCTCCTTGCTCCCTCTCTGATGACCCATCTCCTCATCTCCTTGCTCCCTCTCTGATGTCCCCTCTCCTCATCTCCTTGCTCCATCTCTGATGTTTCCTCTCCTCATCTCCTTGCTCTCTCTTTGGTGTCTCCTCTCCTCATCTCCTTGCTCCCTCTCTGATGTTTCCTCTCCTCATCTCCTTGCTCCCTCTCTGGCATCTCCTCATCGCCTTGCTCCCTCTCAGGTGTTTCCTCTCCTCATCGCCTTGCTTCTTCTCAGTTGTTTCCTCTCCTCATCTCCTTGCTCCCTCTCAGGTGTTTCCTCTCCTCATCTCCTTGCTCCCTCTCAGGTGTTTCCTCTCCTCATCGCCTTGCTTCCTCTCAGGTGTTTCCTCTCCTCGTCTCCTTGCTCCCTCTCAGGTGTTTCCTCTCCTCGTCTCCTTGCTCCCTCTCAGGTGTTTCCTCTCCTCGTCTCCTTGCTCCCTCTTTGTTGTTTCCTCTCCTCATCTCCTTGCTCCCTCTCGGATGTCTTCTCTCCTCATCTCCTTGCTCCCTCTCTGATGTCCCCTCTCCTCATCTCCTTGCTCCCTCTCTGATGACCCATCTCCTCATCTCCTTGCTCCCTCTCTGATGTCCCCTTCCTCATCTCCTTGCTCCATCTCGTGTTCCTCTCCTCATCTCCTGGCTCTCTCTTGGGTCATCCTCTCTCTCTATCTCCTGGTTGCCCCTCTCTGATGTTCTCTCCTCATCTCTTGCTCCCTCTCTGGCATCTCCTCATCGCCTTGCTCCCTCTCAGTTTTTCCTCTCCTCATCTCCTTTGCTCCCTCTCAGGTGTTTCCTCTCCTCATCTCCTTGCTCCCCCCTCAGGTGTTTCCTCTCCTCATCGCCTTGCTTTTCCCTCAGGTGTTTTTCCTCTCCTCATCTCCTTGCTCCCCTCAGGTGTTTCCCCTCCTCATCGCCTTGCTTCCTCTCAGGTGTTTCCTCTCCTCGCTCCTTGCTCCCTCTTTGTTGTTTCCTTTCCTCGTCTCCTTGCTCCCTCTCAGATGGTTTTCCCCCCTCTTCTCCTTGCTTCCTCTCTGATGTCTTTTCTCCTCATCTCCTTGCTCCCTCTTTGGTGTCTCCTTCCCTCATCTCCTTGCTCCCTCTCGGATGTCTTCTCTCCTCATCTCCTTGCTCCTTCTGATGTCCCTCTCCTCATCTCCTTGCTCCCTCTCTGATGACCCATCTCCTCATCTCCTTGCTCCCTCTCTGATGTCCCTTCCTCATCTCCTTGCTCCCATCTCTGATGTTTTCTCCCTTTCTCCCTTTCTCTTTGGTGTCTCCTCTCCTCATCTCCTTGCTCCTCTCTGATGTTTCCTCTCCTCATCTCCTTGCTCCCTCTCTGGGATCCTTCATCGCCTTGCTCCCTCTCAGGTGTTTCCTCTCCTCATCGCCTTGCTTCTTCTCAGTTGTTTTTCCCCCCTCATCTCCTTGCTCCCTCTCAGGTGTTTCCTCTCCTCATCTCCTTGCTCCCTCTCAGGTGTTTCCTCTCCTCATCGCCTTGCTTCCTCTCAGGTGTTTCCTCTCCTCGTCTCCTTGCTCCCTCTCAGGTGTTTCCTCTCCTCGTCTCCTTGCTCCCTCTCAGGTGTTTCCTCTCCTCATCTCCTTGCTCCCTCTCAGGTGTTTCCTCTCCTCATCTCCTTGCTCCCTCTGTGGCGTCTCCTGTCCAAACTGGAAGATCAGTCTGAACAAACTTGCCAGATAATAACAGTGTGTTGGCCCCGCCCCCTGCCAGTGGACTGAGTTGGATCAGAACATTTTTCCAGAATTCCTCCTGATGGTTTGGCTCTGAAATGTTTGATCAGATCCATCCTGATGAAGATGATGGACCTGCTTTTTAACCAAAATGTTCCGTCTCTTTTCCTCCTCAGGCACATGAAGATCCACGACAAGGATCCGGCAAGCGGTCTGATCCCCCTCAGCAGCCCCCCCTCCCCCACCAAGCGCCGCCGTCCGTCTGCGAAGCGGCGGCATGGCGTGGAGGATGAGCCTGGAGACGAGCCGCCCAGTAAGAAGGTAACAACCTCGCTACTCCTCCTACTGGGATTTGGGCCAGTTTATGTTCCACAGAGAACAATAATGGGTCGGTTCTGTGTTCAGGTGACAGAGGATGCGGGAGCCGACGAGTCCGTGGTGGTCCAGGGCTCAGAGGAGGAGCTGCTGCCGTGTCCCATCTGCTTCAAGACCTGCAGCTCCAGACTGGATCTGGATGCTCACATGGACACTCATCCAGACACGGTGCTGAGGTACGGAGCTCTGCTTCCCTGTGTTCCTCGCTGACTCCCACATCCTGGTGTTTCATCTCCAACCGTCCCTGGAACCATGAACTGACCTCCGGGTTTTAGGAACGCTTGAATCATTTATGGCAAATTTCTCTGCAGAGGTTAGGATGGATGAATGGATGGATGGATGGATGGATGGATGGATGAAGGATGGATGATGGATGGATGGATGGATGGATGAAGGATGGATGATGGATGGATGGATGGATGAAGGATGGATGGATGAAGAATGGATGGACGGATGGATGAAGGATGGATGGATGATGGATGGATGGATGGATGAAGGATGGATGGATGGATGGATGAATGGGTGGATGGATGAAGGATGGATGAAGGATGGGTGGATGGATGAATGGGTGGGAGGTTAATTGAACAGTGGTTGATGAAGTGGGATAAAAACAGTGAAGAATGTTGTCATGACAACACACCCCACAAATAAAACAACCACAGTCTTTCACCATGGAAACACAACTCAGCTGTCAAAAACCAAGTAGCGAAATGAGTTTGTTATTCAGAGAAGAAAATAGGAGATGGAGGGATGAAAGACGGGATGAGGAAGAAGGGATGAAAGAGCGAACGGTAATGGAGGGAAAAGAAGGATGGATATGAAACAACGGAAAAAAGAAAGTGAAGGAATAACCTATTAATTATAAACAATGTGGAAAAGGAGGGAAGGAGAGATGATAAATAAGAGGGGAAAAGAATGAATAGAAGAGAAAAAGAAGAGAGCTGGAAAGAGGTCAGCAGGCGGCGCTGAGCTCCTTATGGAGGAAGGAGAATATTTAGAGGTAAATCCTCATTAATCAGCCGGTAAGAGGATCGAGTGCACTGCAGGGATGGAGAGAAGGAGCAGAGGAGGGATGGAGAGATGAGAGAAGGAGCAGAGGAATGTAAACAGACTGGATGATTCTGGGACAGACTCAACACAAAACCAGTTTCATGTTTAAAATTAGGAAAGGAAGGAAAACTAAAACCATCATTCAGAATATTTTTGACTTTTCTGCAGGAACAAAAAGAAAAATAATTTTTTCTGAGGTATCCACCTTTTTATGTTTGCTTCAGGAGGTCAGAGGTCGAGTTGATGCTGTTCAAACTTCCTCAGTCCAGTTTCTTAGTAGGTTTTAACCTTGTCAGAAAGTGTCAGGTTACAGTGTCATTACAATTGGTTGCTCCAGCGCCGCCATCCGGACCTTGGACTCTGATGATTGGTCCTCACAAAGATGCAGAGACACGGCAAAATGTCGCCAACTTGTGGCCACACAGAGAACAGCGAGAGAAGAGATAAAACCAGAGGAGCAGCAGTTTGAACAGTTTCTGTTACGGAAGGACTGGATGAATAATTTTACCCAACAGATTAATGTTGGGATTTTAAATGTGCCGAAACGGAATCATAGCATCATTGCATAGGTTGACCTCAGGATGTTTGATTGTCCTTGGTTCCCCTCTGCAGGTGTGATCTCTGCTGCCTTTCTTTCCGAACCCACCGCGGACTGTTGCGGCACAACGCAGGGGTTCACAAGATCCTCCCGCAGGACCCCAGCGGTCGACCCTTCATCCAGAACAACCCCTCCATCCCCACCGGCTTCAACGACCTGGCCTTCATTGACTTCTCCTGCAAGAAGTTTGCTCACATTGCTCAGGTATCCTCCTACAGTCCTGCTGTCAGATTAACTTCACAGATCCGTCAGAGTTTTAATCCGTGTGTCTCGTCCTTCAGGTTTGGTGCGAAACCAACCTGCGGCGCTGCATCAGTAAGTTCCACCGTTTTGTCTGTGACTCCTGCGATAAGGCTTTCCCGCTCCGCTCTGCCTTGGACATCCATAAAACCACCTCCCATACGGATAAACCTGCTGCGGTTGAAGCCGAGGAGAAACCGAAGGAGAATGAAGAGAAACGGACTAAGAACGGTGATGAGGAACGTCAGGATGTTGAAGCTGGAAACCTGCCATCTGAGCAGTCCGGCTTCCTGGAAGCACTCGGCCTGCGGCACATTTCCAAGGTTTGCCCTTTTCTTTCTGCTTTGTCTTTAGCTTCCTATGATCCAGACTTCCTGGATCAGTAGTTTTGCAGCCTTCCTGCTGCTTTTCTTTAAACCCAAGAAACCTTCTCCAGTGTTTTTCCTGATAGGACCTGTTGTTACATTCCAGGTAAAGTCTGGACCTACCGATGATGAGATCCATCAGGCCCACCTTGACAGCATCAAGGTGATCCATGTGGAGCCTCTGTCCTTCAACCTCCCTCAGGAGCCGGCCTCTGCCTTCCTGTCCGGAGGTCGTGGGGTGACTCTGGGTCTGGGTGGACTAGCTGCCCTGAGCATCCCGCTGCTGGAGGCCTCTGGCTCCACCCTGCAGGGACTCTCCCAGAGAGACGCCCTTAACCTGCTGTCCCTGCAGCCGTTTCAGGCGGGCTTCCTGCTACAGCCTGAAGGGGGCGCTGCCACGGCCGGTGCCGCCTCAGCGAGCTCCAAACCAGGAGAGTCTGGTGGGGCTGGAGTGATGGAGCTGGCCGACATCCAGCAAATTCTGAAAGTGGCGGCCGCCGCGCCCAATCAGATGGGACTGCCGCCTCTGGCCAAAGCTCCGGGTTTTAGTGGTAGGTGTTTTTCTTTCTTTCCTTCCTTCCTTCCTTCCTTCCTTCCTTCCTTCCTTCCTTCCATACATCCTAAATCATCATCAGGTTTTCTGTTTATACCAGATTGAAGGACTGATAGTCTGGGATTTAGACATGATTCCAGTTTAGGAACCCTGAATATAAACCAGTTAAATCATTCAAATGGATCCGCTCAGTATCTGTCTGGCTCTCCTCCAGGTCAGGTTGCGGGTCAGAAGGCCATGCCACCGCTGAAGCCCAAACCTCCCATCAGCCCTCGCTCCAGCCTCAGCACCACCACCCCTCCCCCCCTGCAGAGCTCCCAGCAGGCGTCACTGGGCTGCATCAGCCCCAGTCTGCCCCCTCCCACACCCTCCCTCTTCAAAACACCCTCCTCCTCAGTGGGGGGCGGGGCTCTCATGGACGCAGAGTCGATGGGTGACGCCAGCACGCCGCTGTCTGATTCGCCACCTGCCGCCACCACAGCTGTCCAAGACGAGGTGGGGATAAACATCCGGAAGGCTGGCAGCAAAGCTGGGAATGCCGCTGCTTCAGCTAAAGGCACGTTCCCGTGCCGCTTCTGCGACCAGGTGTTCACCATCTCTGGTGCCCTGCAGGCCCACATGCGCTTCCACCTCGGCATCCTGCCCCACCAGTGCAACATGTGCGACTACGTGGCTCCAGACAAGGCCACGCTGATCCGGCACCTGCGCACGCACAGCGGCGAGCGGCCGTACGTCTGCCGCATGTGTCATTATCCCTTCACCGTCAAGGCCAACTGTGAGCGCCACCTCAGGAAGAAGCACGCCAAGACATCCAGGAAGGACATCGAGAAGAACATCAAGTACGTCACCTTCAACACCTCCATCACTGCGACGGCTACCACCACGCAGGACACAGAGACGGGCTGCGAAACCACCTGCCGGTTCTGCGGTGAGGACCTGAAGACCTACCGGGCGCTGCAGATCCACCTGCGCACACACAACGGCTGCCAGAGGAAGCCATTCGAGTGCCGTCGCTGCGGTGCCGCCTTCCTGGCCAAGCGTAACTGCATCCACCATCTGCTCAAGCAGCACCCAGAGGTCCAGGAGAGGGAGATCGAGGGCCACATCACCACGCTGCTTCCCACCACCACTGTCACCCCCCCCACTCTCGCCGCACCTGTGAATCCAATGGCACTGAACGGGATCAGTCAGGCCATCCCGGTGCTACAGGTGAAGGCGGAGGAGCTGGGGTATCCTGCAGAACTGGACCAACCACTTGACTTCTCTGCTAAAGGACGGGGCAGCCAGGCAGCGTCTCCCGCGATCAAAACGGAGAACGTCTCCCAAGGCTTTGACTGTTCCGACCTGGACCAGCCCATCGACCTGTCCATCCCCAGCAAGCGGCAGCGCCGGGAGGCGGGGAGCGGTGGGGAGAAGGAGATGAACACGGAGCAGAGCTCCGTCATCGAGCAGCAGCAGACCGCTCCGTCTACAGACGAGAAGACGGCGAGCGCCCTCCTTCCTCTGCAGCCTCATGCTCCGCTGGGATGCTACCAATTTCCTCCTGGATCCACTCCTCCGTCTGCCGCCCGAGCTCAGCGCCTCAAACCGCTGCTGCCCAAACCCGCCGCCTCCACCTCCTCGCCTCCCTCTGTGAAGGATCTAGCTCCTCTTGCCTCCATCGCTCAGATCATCAGCTCTGTCTCTGCAGCTCAGGTCATGCTGGATGGAAATTCCCAGCCTGGAGCCTCTTCCTCAAATGCGGCTTCGGCTGCCGAAGCCTCTGGATCCTCTGCTGTGCTGGAAACATCAAGCGACGACGTATCTGATGGATCCTCCAGGTACTTTTGCTTGATTTTAATGTTTCTGTCCCAGGTGGTGTTGCAAGCATCTGTGCAGGATCTAATTATTCTTCTCCTTACAGAAGGAGGTCACGGAAGAAGCCAGCAGCTCTGGCAGCGAAGGAAAAGGTCGCGGGCGGTGTGATCGATCTGGAATCCAGCGGAGAGTTTGCCAGCGTGGAGAAGATGCTCGCCACAACTGACACCAACAAGTTCAGCACCTACCTGCAGACTGGAGCTGCAGAGCTGACAGCAAAGAGAGGTGAGACGGCAGCAGAAACGATGCCACTGGAAAAAATTAGGCTCACATTAACTCAAACTCCCCCCTGTGGACAGATGTGGACAGAGCTGTGGCACCTGGAGGAGGAGGTGGAGGTGGAGGAGAGGAGAAGGAGGGCAAAGCGAACGAGGAGGGGAAGCAAGCAGCTGCTGCTGGGGCAGCCATGACAGTACCTCAGACAAAAGGAAAGAAAAATGCCTACTCCAACTCGGTCCAGAAGATGACCTGCCCGTTCTGCCCCCGGGTCTTCCCCTGGATGAGCTCGCTCCAGAGACACATGCTCACTCACACAGGTAACACGGTACCGCTAAGGTCCACAGAAAATACAAGAGACGGGAGGTTTTAACTGGAAAAAAATCAATTTTCAACTAAATCCCTAACTCAGACCAATCCAGCTAATTCTAGTAACGTCCAGTCAGGGTCTCAGGTTCAGATCAACTACAGGGAGTCCAGTTTGGTCCTATTTATAACTCGGTACGATTAAAACAAGCAGATCTTTGATGCCATCAGAGGAAGCCCAGCTGATTGCATCGAGACGTTGGCTTTGCAGCCGTCGGGTTCCATATGAATAGTCAGTTGCTTAGACCAGCTTGAGGTTAAAAGGTCAGAACCGGGAAGACCTTCTGTGTGAAGAAAAAACAGAGACAGCTAAGTTAATGCTAAAGAAAGCTGACTGTAGAGTGTACACCACATTGTTATCTGGACACCACCTAAACAAGCAGAGGTTAAATCAGCCATCAGTGGTCCGCTCAGGCTGGAGACCAGTCAGAATCACAGTCCAACTGTGTTTCAGCAGATTTACTGACTAAAGCGTTCCTCCGTCTTCTTCAGGCCAGAAGCCGTTTCCATGTCCTCGCTGCGACGCCTTCTTCTCTACCAAGTCCAATTGTGAGCGCCACCTGCTGCGCAAGCACGGCGTGACTCACAGGACGCTGCGACGCAACGGCGCCATCGTGAAGAAAGAGGGTGACGACGGCTCACACGAGAGCGCCGGTCAGAAAACACAAGCATGCTGCATACTTTTACTGCTCTGTACTCACATGGGCTCATTGTTCAGTTCAATCACTCCTCTGGTCCCTCGCTGCCACCCTGAGCCGCATGTTGAGACCCGGATCAGTGCTTTCTCATATTGATCGTTCCTTTGTGTTCTGCAGAGAGCCAGTCGGAGACGGAGCAGCTGGCAGCAGATAGCAAGGACCTCATCAGCGCCACCATCACAGAAACGGGCCCAGCGTCCACTGTTAATAGTCCCGCCCCTCCTGAACTCACCCAGCTAAGCCCCACCCCCAAAGCAAGTCAAGGTCAGCCAGTGAAAACAGTGGAAATGATAAAGATAACTTCCTTTAATGAACATGTCAGATATGAAAATCTGCAGAGTTTCTTTGTTATGTGATGATTAATAAAAACGTTTATTTGGGTAATTTTTGCTTTATCTGTGTTCAGCTGTATTCATATAGCGCTCTGATAAATCTGTGCAACCTTTGGTTATGTTTTTATTTTTTGCGAAGTAATAAAAGTATTAGCAACGAGCTGACAGGTTGTTTGTGTCACAGGTTGCAGTCCACCTGCAGGGCAACAGGAACCTGAAACCATGGATCAGGCTGATCAACAGGGGGGCCCCAGGCCCAAAAGGAGCGGCCCAGGAAAAGCAGCCTATCCAGCGCAAGGAACGCTCTTTGGGTGTTTTCACCCCTGGAAGACAAGAGTCAGGGTTAAAACACGGGTTCATCTTAACGTCTTCACATCAACCCTGAGAATGATTTTAAATCTGATTAAAACCAAATTAGTTACTGTATCTTTAAGTCTTTAGGTTTGACGAGTGAAACCTTTATGGGTTAAAATAACCGTCCTAAAATTCACAGCAGCTGCCTAAAATCCCCTCCTTCAGGCCCGAAAACCCCCGGACGATAAAGACGTCTCAGCAACAAAAAGTCCACCCCTAAAACTTTGGAAAGAAGCTCATCGACTTCAAGCTCTCCACATCCTCCTCGAGCTCCACCCCTCAAGAAGAACAACCCTCCTCCTCTCCTTCATCGGCTGCCTCTACCTCATCTGCTCCACAAGGAGCACCAGAGGTCTCCGAAGACCAGGAGAAAGCGGCTCCCTCCTGTTCTTCAACAAGCAGCCCTTCACAGACACACCCATAAAACGCCCTTCGGGGAAAAAAGACTTTCCGAAAGAACCAGGTCCCCATGAGAGGGGCCCCAAGGGGAGAAAGAAAGCAGAATGGGGGGAAAACGAAAAGGGAAAAAGGGAGGGGGGCGGGGGGCGGGGCGGGGAGTCAGAGGAAGAAGAGAAGGAGAAGGAGGAGAGAAGCGATGAAGAAGCATCAGAACCAAAGAACATGGAGGGAGGAGAGGCGGCGGGAGGAAGAGTGGATAAGAGGAAGAAGATCTGCACTGAGTGCGGGAAAAGATTCTGGTCTCTGCAGGACCTGACGAGACACATGAGGTCACACACAGGTAGAGCACACCTTGACCCCGCCCATCAGCAGGTGCTTTACAGAGGCAGAGATAGACTCTGCCTACGAGGGACCCGTCTGGCGAGGTCCAAATATTACAAATTAACTAGAGAAACAAAGATTGCCATTGATCTTTGGGCCATAATTATCCAACCAGAGCTCGACTCTTATGTTGAAGAGTATCTTTTAGCTTCCTGTTAAAGTCAAACCTTTTTTGAAAAACTATACCTTTAGATTATACGACTGTGAAATTTACATTTATTTATAAAACCCGCGGGAATCCAACCAATTAAAGAGCCAATGGGAGGTCACTGGTTGCTATGGTGATTCCCTCAGGGAGGAGCCCACAGCATCACTATGATTGAACCAGGCTGACAGCCGTTTAAACTGTGAGGGATGTTGCTGCTGGACGTTTTCTCACTTTTTTTGCCATTTTCTCAACACTGTTAAATGTAATGATACCAAAAGTCATTGAACATCTGCTCGTTTTTCCAATGCTGTGGGGGAGTAGTGAACCAAATATTGATAAATATAAACAGATAATATGTGAAATAAATGCATAAAAACCGTACAAAAAAAAGAAACCGGCAGCAGAACCAGAACCAGACTCAGTGTGAATTTCCATCTGCCATGACAGAAAAAAAACACAGAAGCACTGATCCAGGAGTACTTTCTATGGGAAGGAAAAGAGAAACTTTAATGGTGGGACCTTCTTTAGTGGTTTCATCTAGGAGAGAAAGACGACTAAGCCGATGATCTCTGAGCCAGTTTTCAAGTCTAGAGGATGAAAGAGAGCACATATGGCCCTTTTCCACCGGCTCGTTTTAGCCGGCGTGGTTCCGCTCCACTAGGTTTCGCCCACCGGTTTTCCCGCCCTGGGACGGTAACTGTTGTTTTTCCATGACCGCCGAGGCGAAATGGGGGACTGAAGCCCCGGCTCCAGCCGTGAGTGTAGAGCTGTGCTGTTATTAACGTTCCTGTGTTACATTAATTCACATTAAAGTAATCTGCATGAAATGATAAAAAATAAATAAAAAACATAAATATACTAAAAACGTTTGTATTAATATATCTGCAAGAATGTCTTACTTATGTTTTTATGTCTAAAATGATCCACTAGGATAATTATCTGGACCACAGCCCAGCCAGAACTTATAAAATAGGGCTCAGGGGTTCTGATATGGCAGGAGGAGCAGAGAGGAGAGACGCTGCTGTCTGGATGGTGAAGCTCCAAAGTGTCCCTGAAGAAGTTAACATTTTGGGCTTTATGAAAAGGTTTTTGTCTCAGCCATGGGGATAACGAGGACAAGGACTTAAAAGCGCAAAACCGCGAACTTTTGACCTTTTGAAGTTAGTTTTAGGTTGGATGTTGGATCTTCGTGCTTCGTGGACTCAGCCGACTCGTCCTCCTGTTTGGTCCGATGAAGGCAGTCTGATTACGGGGCAGCTGCTCTCTGCCTGGTCCCTCCTCCTGCAGACGCTGGTTCTCTGAAGGACCATAAATAAATTTCCGAAGCAAACACGTTGCTTCATGGTGGTTTTTTTTGTGTGTTTTGGGGGAACTGTTTGTGCCTCTCAACAGCTGATTTTAGTGATCAGCTGGGTAGGATGTTTTTTACATA